>PVIH01003669.1:97284-155833 GCA_004025045.1 Sigmodon hispidus
TGGCTTGGTGATCCACTGGGTGTCAGGGTTTCTTCTGATAGCTTTATGGAATGGATCAATGAGGATAACCTCAAAAAATTTGTATGTGGAATCTTCGCCAACCCAGTAAGAATTCAGGACTCTCAGAGCCCCACAATGGCGTCCAGCTCTCTCCTCAGCAACAGACTGAAGGCTTCGGGCAAACTTGAGCTGGTTAACATCATGATGGACAGGCTTGCTATAAGTTGCACCCTTAGGTACTGGGCGTTTGCGGCCACCACGGCGGACACGAATCCTGTAGATGACATAACCTTGCTTTGCCTTGTATCCCAGCCTCCGCGCTTTATCAGGCCGGGTGGGGCGCAGAGCCCTGTGAAGCGCCGAGAGCTGGCGGTACTGCCAACAACGGACCCTCAGAAGAAAGTGCATCACGTCCGACTGCTTCTTCCTCCACAGCTCCTGGATGTATTTGTAGGCACCCATCTTGGCTCACCTGATGGCTGCCGCCAGAGGAAAGGAAGAAGCCCTTCTCCCACAATCCCTTTTGTGGCTCCTCCCCCCCAAATTACTTTTAAAATGAAACATTAAAAATGTCTCTTAAAAGTGCTCCTGATAGTACATAAGATGATGTAGGTGTAAAAACAGCAAGAATGGTAGTTGAGTCTGTGCAATGCCCTCACACATGTGCACTCATAACCAGCTGAAGAAAGCCATGTCAGTTCCATGGTCAGGTGGGGAGCATCCAAATATTGTTCCAGAAATGGGGGTGGACAAGAAAGGAGACAAGCATTGTGCTGTCTTCTCCAGAGACTGCCCTAGGATGAGAAGATGCTTCTAAGACCCTCTAGCTGAGGAATGCCAGGGAGAAGGGTGGCCACAGCACTCCACTCAAGCAAGCCAAGCTTCCCATGGTTGCCCATTCATGAGGAGGAAGGGGATGGAGTTTGTTATGACAGACATGATGATGTGTCCATAGGAAATGCCTGCTTGGCACATGCAGAGCTCTTGATAAAAACATGCACGTTTGTCACCAAGCTTTGGTTCTATGGATGCTATAGGAATCATAGAAACAGAGGCACGCTAATGACAACACAGGTTCTGTCTGCCAATTCTGTATAGTGGATTATTCTACATGACCATAATCCATCACAAAACAGTCAGAACCAAAATCGGCCTTGAGATAGATTAACCCAGCTGGCTATGGCCACTGGAGCCAGTGACAGAGCTGAACAGATGTAGCAGGTAGAATCTATTTCTAGGCTTCTCCAATGGCTTCTCCATCTATCACTGTGGGCAGAGTTCTAACGTGCAAGATGGGGGTGGAGTGGGGCACACCACTAGTGATACATACCACTACACATGGACAGAACCCCTCAGAATGCAAACATCTACACCCCTGCTGTAGAGACTCCCATAAATACAGAGGAGGAAAACACCCCATTGGTAACATCAGGAGAATGATGTCTATTCTGTTGATGGTGAATAGATTATGAAATGTCTTCTAACCCTTGCCTGAGCAATCAGAGTGATCATTCTCCCTTGGTCCTGAGGGTGGGGAGACAGGGTGCTGTAAGCCATGCTCAATGGCTGAGGGTGGACAATGATATCCTCTGAGACCCAGGTGCAGGGTAGCCTCATCAAACCCGTGTCCTGTTGTATGTTTAGGAAGTTTACATTTTCTCACTGATATAAAGGTGAGTAAATATTGACTTTGGACAAAACAATGAATGAGCTGATCACTTTTGTATCTTCTGCCGAACACTACTATCCTGCTCTCCCCTACCCATGTGCCTGGATGGGATCCACATGACTCTGAACTTCTGGGAACTGGCCCTTCTTGGAGGCAGTGGCCTATCCCACACCAGCACCACTTAAAGGATCTTCTTTGTCACCAGCAGTGCTGGCCCAAGTGGCTTAAGCCCATCTCAGTGGCTGACCTCCATGACCTTGAAGGATGACGTCATTCTGACTTTGCTTCCTTATCAGCTCAAGGATGGCGCTTGGGAGGCTCCAATGACTGCACTGGGTTAAGGCATGAAATGAGACAGTCCCATTAAGAATCAGTCACACATGTAGTAGAGACCATGTGGAAAGTTTATGTGCATATGCGCCCATGTGGCTCTTCCCACCTGGCTGACCACAGGCAGGTGCTAACTGCACAAAATAGCACAGGACAGGGGAGAATCTACAGGGCTTATGCTAATGGCCTATGGTCAGCTTTGAGGTGGGAATATTATTGTTCTGAGAACTGGCCCTGCTCTGAAGTCACCAAGCTCTTCCTCCACTGACATCTAGAGTTTCAGCATCCAGCTTCATCTAAAGAGACAGAGATCTTCTCTGGCAGGAAGCTCAGTCCTGCTTCGTCCCAGAGCTCATGTTGGGACCCATGGCATGATGTAGAGTGACAGAGACATAGAGTACAGTGTGAGGCTATAGCCAGTAGTCAGGGCTACTGGTGACCACCTGGCTTGCTTTTCGAAGAGTATGGCAACCAGATCATGAGTGTGAAGGAAGACTGTGTATGTTCATAGGAAAGGAGCAGAGAGTTCAGACATACTGTGTGTATACATATGTATATGTGAGCACATGCTTACACTACACCTGTATATGTGTGTGCGCACGCACATGCATGTGTGTGTGTAAATGAATGAGCAAATGGCTGCATGCATCATTGTGTATGAGTATGCAAGTGTATGTGCACACATGTGATGTCTGCATTCATCACTGTGTGTGCCCCTGTGCTTGCATGAGCACATGACTGTGCACATCTGTGGGAAAGGATTCAGGATGTTCTTCCCTTATTCCTACCCAATAGTCTTTGCCTCTAGATGTAGCACTTGCCTCCTTGCTGGGAACCAGCTTTGAACTCTTCTGGTTCTTCTTGAACCATTATTTCCTGAGGAGGTCAGTTGGATAAGCTCCGGAGTAATGCAGAATATACACACTGAGTGCAGAGGAGGTCCTCTGGAACCCCTTCTTCAGAAACTCATGCAAAGTGTGTGCAGCCTGAGTACTGTGTTTTCTGGAAGTTATTCACACATTCACACACACACACACACACACACCCATCCTATACAAAGATGGAAATAAAAGTGTATAAAGTATGTAGAGCTTTGGGTAGAGCTTACTCTAAGAACAAGCAGCAGCCCACCTTTCAGCTGCCTTGGGCCTTGAAAATAAGCTTGTCTGAGCAGAGCCCAGAGGCAGGGCAATGCTGATTAATTCTAGGCAGCCTGAGTGACTGGTTAATGCCAAGTCAACCAAGGCACATGCAAATCAAGATGAGCTACCTTCTACATTTTTTGCCTGTCAGTCTCTTCTCTGTTCCTTGTGCTGAGAAGTCAGCCAGCTTCCGGGAAACAGTGAGGTCCACTTGCTTCTGCCCCTGGCTTCTGGCTTTGGTATCTCTGTTACAACCTTGCTTGTTTGCTCAGGATCAGAATGTACTAACATTTCCTGCCAGATGGAGCCTCTGTTCCCTTTGCACCTCTCTCCCAGGGCTCTGTTCCCAGTAATTGTACTCCTAGATCCTACATACTGGCCATCTCATCTCTTTTGTATGAGCATAACTCATGAGTGGCTGCTAGAACACTCCAAGATAGCCTCTAGACAGCCTTGGCAAACACAGTATCCACTCATTAATTTATTCATTCTCAGATACACTATCTGACAAGACACTACTGAGACATAAAATGTCCTTTTTGGCCAGAAACTGAATCTTGAGGAACTTGAAAGAATTGGCCTAGGACACACCAGACACTCACTAGCTATTCACACACCCCCATTTCTTCATCCTTGCAGGGACCAATTGCAAAATGGGAGGTTATTATTTTCTTATTTTAGGAAGAAAAGACAAAGAGAGATAGTGTGAAAAGCGCCGGCACAGGCATTAGGCCTGCTATTACTAATCAAAAGCAGAAAGCAAATGCCACAAAGAGGCAGAAAGCTGGCGTCCCACGCACACGCACGGCTGGTGGGATGAAATGGCACAGCCACTGCAGAAACAGCATGATTGGGCCTCAAAACCTGAATAGAGAGTGGAGCTATGATCTGGTAGTTGCTTGTCTGGGCACGTGCCCAAAAGAATTGAAAGTGAGGCCATGAAGAGATTTGCTCACCCACGGCCACAGCGTTATTTATAATAGCTAAACTATGGAAACAACACTTATGTCAGTTGTCCAGTATGGGAAAAATAAAATGTAGTCTTCTATGAGGTGGAGTTTCTCAGCTTAAGAGGGAAGGATGCTTTGATACAGGCTGGATCTTGGATGAAGCTGGCAGACATTATGCAAATGAAATAGATGTCACAGCACAGGCTTGTGTAACTACACATACAGGAGCCACCAGATGTAAAGATAGGGAGTAGAATGCTGGGGGTCAGGGGCTGGGGAGTCAGTGTTTTGTGGGGAAAGAGCTTTAGGAGGGGAGGCCAAGGATAGCTGTACAACTGTGTGCATACTGAACAGTATGAGATATATTAAGGTGGGAAATTTGTTGTTAAAAATTGCTAGCATAGAGTCCTAAGGGAAAGCTGCCTGGGAAGGTAGTCTTTGGGATCCTGACTGTCTGTTTCCAGAAGAGGACAAGGAGAGACATCTTTGAGTTCCTGTGAGTGTGGGTTAACCCATGTGCTCATAGGAGCAGCTGTAGGGTGTGGGGCCACAAGAGTCCAGTTGGATGATATTGGGATGGTCTGCCTCTAGATCCCAGTCTTCTCTGTGTAAATGAGGGTGATTCCCTACAGCATGACACTGCGTGTATAACATGAGGAAGGAGGTTATTCAGACAAGCAGATAATGTGGGATGTTTTTCTGTATGCTGTAAATTACCATTAGATAATAAAAGGAGTGTTTTGGCCTATGGCAAAGCAGCTTATAGGCAGGCAGGAAATGCAAGTACAGATAAATGGGAAGAAGGGCGGAGTCACACACAGAGATGCTGCAAGCTGCTGCCCCCCCAAAACAAGATATAATAAACCACAAATAAAGCCACTAATCATGTGGCAAAACATAAATAAAAATAAATTAAATTATAAGAGCTAGCTGATAATGAGCCTAAGCCATAAATCAAACAACTTAGAATTAATATAAGACTTTGTATGATTATTTAGAACTAAGCAGGGCTACAGGTCCAAACCTCAAGGCTAGACCTCCGGACAGACAGGGCAAAAAACTTCTGACTACAAGCAGATGGGAGGAGAACTAGGGTGTCTGTGCCACCCTAAGCCAAAGCAAAAACACTGTGTATTATTTTCCAAAACAATGTGGAGAAAATTCCTGCTTGTTATCACCAGGTAAAGATGTTGATGTATAGTCACTCAGTTCTTAAATGGCCTATCCTTTCTGATGCTCAGATGCCATCCCAGCTGGTGGCATGTGTTACTCTTACCCACCTTGTTAGTTCATTCAGCATCCCCTTGACCACACCATGGCTTATGCCACACTAGGTACTTTGAGGCTCATAGACTTCTGGGTAGAAGGTTTGAGATGGAGCAGTGTAAACAGTGGGTGAGTCAGCATGGTGTTCATGAGGCCAAACCTGGCACAGAGCTTCCCAAGGCTGGTAGGAAAGGGCATCTGGTTCCCGATACTTCCTATCAGTATAATTCCAGTGATCCTAGGACCTCTGTTCTCCACAGAAGGGTTGTCAATTGTCACCTCACTTGCCGATTCCTGTTCAATACAGCAAGAGCCCCCTGTAGGAGGGACAGGCTTTACGGAGTCACTTGTAGACCCAGCTGCCCATCTGCAGTGGTGTGCAGGCAAGACTGTTTTTCCCTGTCTCTGCTGCTGAGTTGCTAAAATTGTTCCTGCTTGGCCTCAGCGAGCACCTTCAGCTAGTGCCCAAGCTTTGCGGCCTGCCCCCAGCACTGAGAGATTTGGTTTGGTTTGGTTTGGCTTTTGAGCGTTTCATGGCTTTATGTTGTTAAGCTCCAAGATCCAGCCCCAAGTGCATTTGTAGTTTGTAGCTATGGCTGCTTCTCAGACTCTTGTCCACAGTGAGGAGATAACTGAATGCTAACCTATGTCTATAAATACCCAGGGACACTTCCTCACATGGCCTCGGGGTTAGTGTTAAGGTATTGTCTGCACACATTCCTGTCTCCAAGACAGTACTACATCTCTGTGGTTGTGCATAGGTTCCAAGCTCAGGGAATCCATATGAAACCCACCAGTGTCCCTGAAGCTGGGGGTGCAGGGGATTCTGGATTCCTCACTTTATGCTCTCCAAAGAAACAGAGAAGGTAGTGTGTGTGTATGAGTGTGTTTGTGTACTTAAGTGCAGTGTATACAAAAGTTCTCCAGTTACAATGGTTCAGTTTACAATGTTCAGCTTTACTGATAATGCAGAAACTATACACATTAGCAGAGGCCACACTTTGAATTCTGACTCTGTCTTTTCCATGTCTAATGAGATGTAGGATGCTGTCAGTGGAAGTGAGCACAGCTTACCTTCAGTCCTATGGTCTTGAGGGGAAGCATCTCCAACTTAGCACAGTTCACAACTGAGCAAAGATTCTGGGGAAGGATAATGATTGTAATTTTGATTGGCATCATCATTTGACACCCACTGGATGGCAAGGAAAATCCCTAGAAACGTAGTCAGCAAGCAGGAGAACCATCACCTCCCAGTCTACCAGTGCGGTCTCCAGACTGGGGAGAGTGGCCCAGGGAACATTCTGACTCAGTAGTCAAAACCTGTAATGCTGGACTGTATGTGGCTGGAAGCCAAAGATAGTGCTGGCCCAGGGGAGCCCTGCCTGTCTCCCCCTTTCCTCTCTCTGGGTCCTGGTGGGTCAGAAGAGACTTAGGGAGGATGATTTGCTCTTCTCAGTCACTGAACCCCATGATGCTTCATCCCTGAAACACTTCCCAGACATGCTCAGTGTTGATTGGCCAGTGCAAGCAGCTTCAATCATGTCTCCTCTGGGTCATCCAGCAACAGTTGTTTGAAGAAAAGCTACCGGTGCCCACATGCCCTCTCCGTCACTGTGAAGCTTTCCTGGGCTTTTTGGGACTCCCTTCCTGGGTGTGCTACTCAGGAAGAGGGCCACAGTACTGCATTGGCACCATGTGAATGAAAGAGAGCTAGTCCAGGGGCCTCAAGTTATCAGGAATTCTGGAAAAGAATGTTCCTTACCGTCATTTAAATTAAAAGGCAAGGCTGGTGACCGAAAAGTGATGCTGACCTGAAGGGCCCATAGTTTGTCATGAAGCATGTATTTGCATTCCAAGAAGGTGGCCACTGCTTTGTCCATTCTTAAGTTAGGAGTGTGGCAGTCAGGTGGCTGTGGAACTAGCTGGGAGAGCCCCTAAGTAGCTCCTTCAGGCCATGGATGGCAGAACTTCTGGCAAGTCAGCAGGAGAGAGGGAGATAACTGGGATCTCTGAGCTCAAGAGGCCACCCCACAGGCCCCAGGTAGGACAACGGAAGTTCTGGGTCTCAGAGGATATCAGGGATGTGTAGACACAGCTCATCTGGTTAGGGAAGTATTATATAACCATGAAAAGATAGAAGGCAGACATGACATAATGAAATAAGAGGCCTAAGGAGGTGGCTCAGTGGTTAAGAACATTCAGTGCTCAAGCATGAGGACCTGAGTTCGGATCCCCAACACCCATGTCAAAGTCCAGAGTGCTTGTGAGTGACTGTGACCCCACAGCTGTGGGAGAGGGGAGCAGAAAGATCACTGGGATTTGCTGCTAGCCTAGCTCCAGGGTCAGTGAGAGACTGCCTCATGAGAATAAGGCAGAGAAGTGATAAAGCAGGATGCACCCCCACCAACACACATACACCCCAACAGTGATCTCACCAGAACATTCCATGGCATCTGCCAGGCACAGAGGCTGCACATTGTGCTGGGCAGGCATCCCACTGGGCCTATTTCCTTTGATCTTCCCAGGTACTGAATGTGGGTTCCTTAACCTTTAGAACCCCACTTTGCAGAAGAGATTCAGACAGAGGTAAACTGGCCTGCCCTAATTGCATCAGTCAGCTGGGCAGAGGGGTAGAGGCAGGCTCACAGCCTGGGCCTGTGGCCACATGCTTTTCTCTGCTGCCTCCGGGTCTCTGCCCTCAATGGCTCAGTGATGGGTCTCTTCTCTGCCAGACTGAGGGATCACTTCCTGTCACTTAAGGCAGCTGTGTGACTCTGCTGTCACAGCCTATCATGCTGTAACTAGCCTGTACACTTGGATGGCAGTGTAGGCATATAGCTGTTAGCACAGGCAAGTACACTTAGCTGACCTTTAGGCTTCACAAGACAGAGAAAACTGGTGGGAGGCTAAGCATCTGCTGCTCTGACTCCAGATTCCTTTGCTTCCACTTTCTCTGAATCTTAAAATGGAGAGCTCTTCTCTGAGATGCTTTTAGCTCCAACTGGGAGACCACCCTAACAGAATTGGGGTTTCCAGGCACTGGATCACTATGGCCAATGCTCTCACCTCATCCTGTGAATTGCATCCTCTTCCTGTAACACTCTGGAGTCTGGTTGCAGCTCACAAGAAGGAGAGAACAAGACAGCATAGGGAGGAGGCCCAGAGAGGCCAATGCAGGCTAAATGTGGGTCCCTTGAATGGCAGAGACTGAATCTGCATCCTTGATTAGAAGGAGATGTAGATGGCCCCCAAACCAGGATCTTGGACTGGGTTAGCGGGCTTCAATGGTAAAGTACTTGCCTGGCAAACACAAAGACCTCAGTTTAATCCCAAGAAACCATGAAGAAGAGGTGGAGAGGAATGACCCCCTGTGATCCTAAGACTGGAAGGCAGAGGCAGGAAGATGCCCGGAACTTACTGACTAGCTTACTGGGTGAGCTCTAGGACAATGTCTCAAAAAGGCAAGGTGGACGGTGTCCAAGGGATGACATTGCAGGGGCTGTCCTCTGGCATCCATGAGCTCAAAGGCTGCCTGTCTGGGATGAAATGAAATGAAAGGGCAAGAGGGCCACCATCAACCATAAAGCGCCACGTGGAAGCGAGTTAATGCTGTCGTTGCTATAATTATTGTGATTCTGAGTGTACAAAGATGATGGATGGATGGCCGTGAGACTCCAGCCCGCCAACAAAATCTCTATATTTCAGCAAGAAAAGGCTTTGAAATCCGAGGAGAAAAGAGGCTTATTGCCCAAGGCATTGAGTTATCTTTGTGAGCAAGTGAACTGGGACAAGGCCTGACCTACAGAAGGCGTGTCTGCATTCCTCTATCTCCTTCTGCTTCCAGAATTCAGGGCTTAAGAGATGAACGTTCAGAAGCTGACTGAAAAGAAGCTTTGTGCAAGTTCTGGCCCAGCAAGCAAGCTGTAAGTCACCCTTCCCCAAGCCGACCCAGCTTAGGAGGGGGATGGGAATTAGATAAAATTCAGTGCTCTGCCAAGCCCAGAACCCGGTGTCTCAGCTGAGGCCAGCTTGGAGGTCTAACTGTCTTGTCTCTGTGGTTGATGGTGTCTTCAGATAAATTAAAAGGGCCTGCAGGGCTGGAGCAACAGCCTGACCATCATGCAGTTCTGAGGTAAGGTTCGTTTGGGATCTCAGGCAGCCAATGGGAAGCTGTGGCTCCGCTCTTCTGGCTATGTCCACAGCCAAAGTATACTGCTCGGTAAGTAGAAACTGCTCAATTAACACACACCGAGAGGAAGATGCCAAAAGTCACTCGAGAAGCAGGCAGTGGAGGCCTCAAAAAGACACCTGGAGCCATAAGAAATTCTCTTGTCCCACAGCTACTATCAATAAGTGTCACCCCCCTCAAGGATCCAAGGATGGAGAACCTGTGATGTGTTCACAGCTCTCATCCTGAAAGGCATGGTCCTGGCTCTGCCTGTTCCTCTACCTGTGTCCACAGGCAGTTGCTGATCTGCTCAGCCCCCAAGGGATGTGAGAAGCATCAGTGGGACCCATGGTCAAAGAAGAGATCTAGTCATACTGGCCCTGGGTAAGGACAGACGGACAAACACCTGCCCAGCCTCTGAGATCCACCAGGAATCCACACATTCCCTCTGGTCCTCAGTATTCACTGAAATCATCTGGCTCATGGACTCTTGGAAAACAGGACATTTGGATACAAGGACACGGGGTGGGGGCACTCTTGGCATGGCCCCAGCCAGAGCTGATCAGGGGACAGTCCCCTCACACCCACTGACACCAGGCTGCTTTAGGTTCATTTCTAGAACCAGTCTCCTAACTTGGGACCAGTTACCATGTCTTTGTTATGACCTAGATATCATTAGAAGGTAGACTCAGCTGAGGTTTCTGTTTCCAAGGAAGGGGTGGGGCCTGAATGGCACCTAAGACTCAATGAACCAGTCAGAGTACACAAGGGATCATGGGTCCCTGCAGAATTCTGCCACTCAGTTTTCTCAGCCTCCTGGTACTTTCCTGGGGGACTGTAAACCAAACTGTCCAGATTAAGACTTCTCACAGCACAGGCGTCTTTTTGGACAGCATTGGAGGCCTACAGGAAAATGGGCAGATATACATTTCCCCAGGGCTCATGGGAGTTTCCTGCCCCCTCTCAGTTCCGTAAGTTCACATGCTTCATGCTGTGGCTGTGCCACTCTGGTCATAGGTGCTAACTTCCTGTCATACAATCCCCTCTTCTCATTGTGCCCACCTTTCCTCAATCTCCCTTTTATGTGATGTCATCTTGTGATGATATTGGCCCTGCCAGGTGATCCAGGGACAAGTCCATAAACATAAGGAGCTCATGTATGTTGAGACCCTTCCTTTTCATATGGCTTTCTCAATGTCTTCAGCTTCATCATTCTCCTGACTGTAGTCTGAGGAGAAGCTATAGTGGGTGAGTCACTAGTGACAGCAGATGGGAGAAGATCCAGTACAGTGATATCACAGGTGCCAAGGGTATAATCCTCCACAGCCATTTTTCTGTGTAATTGATTCAAAATGGATTTGGCGGGAAGGACCATCCCAAGTAATAAATGGATTTAATAACACCTCCCGTGAGTGGGAATTTTACAGGCCTGCGTGCATCTGTTATCTTATTAGTTTTTCACAAAGGGGAGGCTGTAGCCGTTGTCCTGGTGATGGATGAGGACACTGACATGTAGGTGGCCAACATGGAGGGGGGTGAGGATATGTTCTCAAACCTGCCAGTGGCACTTTCAGCTAGTACCCAGTGAGCTGCCTGGCAGGCTGCTTTCTTCCCTGGGTGCTGCTTTCCTCATTCAGCACTATACCCTGCCTGTTAGCTGCTCACACTGGCTTGCACAGCTTAAGTGAGCCCAGGCACACATTACCCCCGACTACCTGTAGAGGGCGTGGCACTAGGTCATCTAGCTAACAGGGCCAGCACTTATCTTTTTTTCTTTCTTCTTTACACTCTGTCTCACAGTGTGGGGGGCTCAAGATCTGGACAGCAACTCTCCTGGGGACATCTCTCTAACATCCTTGGTGCATCCGAGGCAAGGGCAGCGGCTAGTGGAGTCATCATCTTAGATTGAAAGTGGCTGCCTCTCGCCCCTCCCTCCCTTCCCAAGATCCCCTTCTCCTTCCTGTCTTCTCCACCAGGCACCAGGCACTTGGGCCAGGACAATGCCCCAGAGGCCCATGCCTTCTGACCTCCAGTTCACTCCTGGGTAGCCAGGCTACCTGCCCACATCACCTCCCTGGTCTATTTATGGAGAGACATGCACTTTACTTGTCTAGTGCAACTGAGGGACACTAATGGACTTTTGACAGTCCAGGGCTGATGGGGTCACACCACCCAGAGGCTGTGCACAACCCCCAGCCACTGCTGGAAGGCACAACACAGGAAGAAGTCACTTTAAAATGTCATTCCCAGCTCCTCCCCCACAGCCAGTTTAGAAAGATGGAGAAAGTTAAGGTGACAGGAGGCGGGAGGAAGGGAGGGGCGTCTCACCCTGGCTGAAGTCTTACGCCAGCTGAGTGTCGATTCCCAGCACAGTGGACAATTGTCGTGACATTGCCTGTGAAGACTGAGGATAAGCTTAAGTCCTGAGTGCACATGGCCATCCATTGTGGCCTCAGTCCTTTCCCAGATGTAACTCTGAAGTAAAGACTCTCCCTAGATCCTGTGCAGCCCTTTGCCCGTGGTTGTACTGCATCAGATTGGAATCCTAGCCCAGGCACCAGGGGAGCAATCTTCCCATCTCATTTACCAAAACAGAGCAAAAAAGACAGTATCTTAGCAACCCTTTGAACAAAGGATTCAGAAGTCACAGAGTCATACCGATGGCTCCTGGCTAGGCCACTTCAGCGTGATAATTCTCTCAAGCAGCCCACACCCACACTTGTGTGTATAGCATCCCTCACCCAAGCACTCTCTTTCTGCTAACCCCTGTGCTTAAGTCGGTATGAAATCACTTCCTCATAAACTTTAATGCTACTTCATACTAGCCTATCCTGAAATTCATTTCTGAAGTACTGTTAACAATCCTGGTTTTATCTGAGTAGAGAACTCCCGAGGCTGCTTTGCTGTGTCTCTGGCTCCCACTGACATTGACACACACAGGACAGCTTGACCCCACACAAGGGTTCTCTTTTCGATCTTATCCCTGAGATTGTGCTGAGCTCACACACATCTTCCTTCCTTCCTTCCTTTCTTTCTTTCTTTCTTTCTTTCTTATGTATGCAGTATACAGAAGAGGATACCAGATGTCATCATAGATAATTGTGAGCCACCATGTGGTGGCTGGGAATTGAACTCGGGTCCTCTGGAAGAGCAGTCTGTGCTCTTAACCACTGAGCCATCTCTCCAGCCCCCACACATCTCTTTCATTGGTTCATTTCTCTCCTAAGCTCGGTGAGCACATGAGAGCAGAAACTCAGTTCTCTCCTACCATGTGGGTTCCAGGGATCAGATTTGATCGTGAGTGTCTTTACCTACTGAGCTATCTAACCAGTCCTTCAGACGCTTTTTAGCAACTCATTTTCATCTTTCTTTCCTCCCTGGAGTTCATGTAGAGCTCCTCACAGCCCTCAAACTCCCTTAATCAAGAAAGACATTGTATGCTGGAGGTGGGGACTGTGAACCCCCTGAACCAATAGATGTCTAGACCCTAGACTGGAGGAAGCTCCTGCAGGCAGCATCACCTCCCAGTGTCTTGTCAGAACCAGCCTTTGCCTGACTCCTGGGTTCCTGAGCTCAGGAACTCTGGAGCCTCTGGGATAGGAACTCTGCCAGCCTCTAGATTTCATGGCAGCACCGTGGCTGGGAGGAGGAGAAGGTGAGAACAGGCTCTGGTGTGGGAGCTAGTGCATCCTCTTGGGGACCCGCAGGCCAAATTGGTATCTTAGCTCCTTTTGCTCTTTATGTTCTTCCAAGAGAAAAATCTCTGGTGTCCCATCCCCAGGCTCCACCCCTACCAGGTGTTCAATACGTAAGAGCTGGACTGAGCCTAGGTGGGCCACCATTCCTTCACTGTTACCTCCACACAGGCCTGAGCTTTAGGATTATGTTGGTGTGAGCCCATTCTCCTAACGGTCAGAAAGGCTGGACATAGAGGGTCCAGTGTGATAGTGACCCCTCCTGAGGAGATGCAGATATGGGTGAGGTTTGTAACTTCTCTGAACTCTGATGTTTGCATTGCTCCACCCAGTAGATTTCAGCAGAGTGTGGCACCCACCATTAACTGAGACAGAACGACACACATGGATGAAGGCCACTGCTACTGTGTGATTCCATGTGCACTGTGCTGTACTGTCCTCTGGATGCTGTGTTGTTGCCACTGGCCCACCTTGGGAGAAGAGGTGCCAGTTTCTGGTGCTGGGAGAGTAGGAAGACTATACATCAGCCTATACTTGGTACTCTATAGAAGAGGCTTCTTTTTAAAACTTCTTGAGGGCTGGAGCGATGGCTCAGTGGGCACAAACATGAGAACCTGAGTTCGAATCCCCAGAACCCAGTGAAAACTGGGTGTGGCCGTGAGCAATTGTAACCCCAGAAATGAAATGAGGACAGGGGAGAGGTCATCCAGTCTAGCCAAGAGCTGGGGATCTCGAAGGCCTGTGAAAAACACTGACTCAAGAGACTAAGAAGAAGAGTAGTGGGTACGATGCCTGGCACCATGCTCTGGACTCTGTATACATAAACACACATGTGGGTGCACACATCATCATAAAAGACACACATACATGCCGATCTGAAATTCAATTTTTTTTTTTTAATCTTGAGGTGGTGATGGTCTTAGTTGCTTATCTCTGTGTGCATTCACACACAGGTAGACATGGTGTGTGACTGGCTATCTCTTCCACCTGCCGAAACAAGCAGATTTATCAAGATATACTCACATGCCATCCAGTTGCCCATTAAAGCATGCACTTCAACAGCTTTTAGTTCATTAATGTATAAGTGCAGCCGTCACTGTGGGCAATCTTAGAGCATCTTCATCACCTCACAGGCAATCCGTCCCCATTAACATTACTCCCACCCGGTCTCTGCAGAACGCTGTACTGCAGACACTCGGCGGGATGGAATCACAATGCATGACCCTTGTGTCTGTTGTGCCATATGTCAGCAGTTTCCTTCCTAGAGCAGAATGTTTCACCAGTCTGCTACATGCTTGTCTAGTTATCTATCCATGGGGGCAATCCTGTGTGTGTGTGTGTGTGTGTGTGTGTGTGTGTGTGTGTGCCAGAGGACAGCCTCAGGTGTAATCCTCACGAAGGCCAACACCTCCTTAGAGACAGTCTCTCACTGAAGCTGGTGCTCTCTAGGCTAGCAAGTCCCAAACATGCGCCTGTGCTCTGCTTCTCCAGTGTCAAGTGAAGGGCTTGCCACCATGCTCTGCTTTTACAGAGGTCCTGGGATTAAACCACGACACGTGCACAGCAAGCACTTTGTCAACTGAACTTTCACCCAGTCCCTCTATTCATTTATTTGTTTGTTTTTAGACAGGCTCTGGCAATGATGCTCAAGGCTCATCTTGACCTCACTATCCTCCTGTCCCAGCCTTTGGAATACTGGGACTATGCGTGCATCACTGTGTTTATACCAGACTCTCCAGGTTCCTCTGAGCACCCTTCTCCATTATGCTTTGACCCAGCCCCGTTTCTCTGCCATTGAGAAAATCCCTGCTAACCTAATTCACAAAGAAGTCATCACTTTCTCCTGGCCACCTTGGCGATCTGCAGCTCTGGCCAGCCTTTGCCAGGAGTCCCCCAATCTTGGACATCTAACCATATTATTCTTAGCAATTCCTCACCTCTGAGCCCCTCACTGTTCAGTTGCTAAAAACCTCAGCTATCTAGGTTATCTTTGTACTCAAGTCTCCTGACCGCTACAACAGCTACAGAAAAGTCTGTCCCACTGGACTGGGATGTCTCAGTGGGTGAAGTGCCTGTCTTGTGAGCAGGACTTGAGCTTCATCCCCAGAACACACATAAAAACCCAGGTGCAGTAGCACATACATGTATAATCTCATTCTGTGATAGTCATCTGCGAGGCAGAGGAAGGCAGGGGCTCATTGGCTATCCAGTCTTGCCTATTTGGAGATGTCCCAGGACACTTTCTCAAACAAAAATAGAGAGGTGCATGAGCTCACTGTAGGCTATATTCTGTTCTTTGCAGACACCCACACTAGGCACCATTCAGCCCCACATCCATACACAATCTATCTTACTATTTTAGCAGGGTCACTTGCAATGGCTTTCTCTGGGGCTTTCTCCCTCTGATTCATAGAAGCCCTGTTGTTGTCTACACACACACACTCACATACACACATACACTCACACACACACAGACACACACACACTCACACACACACTCACAGACACACACTCTCTCTCTCTCTCTCTCTCTCACACACACACACACACACACACACACACACACACACACACACGACTTTCTGTGGGTTTGTGGTATTTCTCTTGTGCTGAGTACTAGGAACAGAGCTGTAAAGGTTTGAGTCTAATTGGTGTGTGTGTGTGTGGGTGCTTACAGCCTTGGCCCAGTCCATGTAGCAGTTTATGCAGGCTGGACTCCCCCTGGATTGGAAGAAATCCTGCAGAGAAGCAGACACAAAGCGGCCACAGGCCCTTTGCTTCCTATGCGTCTGTGCAGCTACCATGTTTGTAGTACATGGTAGCCATGGCTACAAACATGGTAGCCACGCACAGGTGCGAGAGGAAGTGGCACTCAGAATGTCCCTGGGGGCTGCACATGCAAGGCTGGCAAGCTGTGTGATGTACATTATGCTGACAAAGTGTCCCATGCTATTTGAGCTCACTGAGATGCTGGCTCTAGAAGTGGGCTGTCCCCTTCAGCTCTGTGACGGTTTGAGGAAAAATAATTAAACAGCCCAAGAGCAAAAGCACCATGTTATTGAGAACAGCCAGAGAGTGAACGGTTTCCAACAGGGGTTCCTGCAGCTCACCCTACGGTATGAAAATGCCTCGGATGGGCAGGAGAAGTTGCAGATTCTGTGAGGGGGGATGAAGGGTGGGGTTATTTATGGCATTCTTGCTTATTCTCATCCAGAGCTTTTTTGTTTGTGTCTGCAAATGTGTGTATGAACAGGTGTGTGTGTGTGGGGGGGGTGTCCTCTGTGAAGGCCAGAGGTCAATGTCAAGTGCTTCACTCAATCCCACTCCATCTTACTTTAATTTTGATTATTTACTCATTTATTTACTTTTGGAGACAGGGTCTCTCATGCAAGGTCTCTCACTGATGGGGCTGGCTGGAAAAAGCCCCAGGGATCAAAGATACAGACAGCCCTGGGGATTATGTACAGATGCACATTGACACACTAAGCTTTTGGGGGTGTTAGGATCCAAACTCAGTTCTCCCTGCTTGTTGAAGGATGGCTCCATCTCCCCAGCACCCTGAGGGTTGAGGGCTGGTCTTTTCTGCTTTGGAGAAGAAGGTCTCAGAAAGGCTAAGACATCAAGTTCCTGGGGAGAACAGGTCTGGCAGCTGAGAGTTGTTATCAGGTGGGTAATGGGGCCATTGGGCCAGAGCCATGAAATCCTAATGTTTCTGAGGAGCTAGCAGGGAATAGGCAGTCAGGGAAGAGGCTAGTGGGAAATAGGTAACTTTTCCACACAGCAGTTGGATTGTAAAAGAAAAGAAACACTCCACCTCACAATGGGGTGCCTCCTTATACACCTTGTTATCATTCCCTGCCAAGGAGAGAACATAATGGAGGAGGAGAGAGCCCAGGAGCCCCGTAAAAAAGCAGTCCAGAGACCAGTAGCCTGTACCAGCCCTGGAGATGCCGCCCTCCCCAGCAGGGTGCTCTCTACTCTTTAGTGTCTGCTTTAATGGACGCCTCTCCTCACATCTTCATGACTGGGCCATCTATCTATCCTCTGTTCACCTCTGGGAAGAACCTAGACTCCTTGGCTGTCCTGAGACCCAACTCTAGCCAGCAGTTTGGATTATACTTGCAAACCCCAGGGGGTTGTGGTCACTGTGAGCTTCTCCAGCCACTGCTGACTTAGCTCGGACCTGCCCCACATCCCAGATGTTTAAGAAATCACAATAGACAAATATTTAATGTATATCGAATAATGACCAAAAGGGACAGGCGCATATACCCCCTCCCATCTCAGCTGAGGAACAAGGGCTGATTTCTTTTTCAGTGTAACAATTAGAAGCAATAGTGGCAAGGTCCAGCTGGCCTCCAGACACAACTTCACCACCACCAGGTCTAACCCCACTGCTTTTCCTTTCCATAGTCACAGGCTTGGGGCAGGGCCTGGGGAAGGAGACAGGACAGTATGACTTATCTAGGCCTTGGCCCTGGGGATGGCTGGGCTGCCTCTGTTGAGGGTCTTCACAGGCCACAGGCTGCTCAGCTGTGTTGCTCACATCAGGCCCAGGTGAGCATTTGAGGGGATTTTTTTTTGTGGTGTTCATTCCTGTCTGTCAACTGCTGGGACTTCCTGGCTCCGCCCTTCCAGGCTCTGCTCCAGTTTTCCATCTGGTGCATGCAGCTTCAAGACAGCCTTGGAGAACTGAAGAGCTGCCTGTCACCTGATGAGACACCACACAACACACATCAGACACACAAATTAAAAACAACAACGATGAAAGAGGACACAATTACTCACTTCCAGGAGAGCAATGAGAGACTAGGAACCATCTTGTAAGAAAGAGTATAATATAAATTCTAATCTATTTTAATAATGAAAACCTGGAGCCAAGTATCTGGGTAAATGCTCAAATATCAGAGAGACAAAGGAGCAGCCAGCCGCTTCCTACCTCACCAACACCAAAGCCTGAAAAGGGGAGATCCTGTCTCTATGAGTCCACAGACTGAATGGCTGAGATCCTGCCCTCACCTGCCTTATATTCCCATCTCTACCTCCCTAGTGCTGGTATCAAAGGTGTGCGCCACCATTGCTTGGCCTCTGTGGCTAACCAGTGGCTGGCTCTGCCCTCTGATATCCAGGCCAACTTTATTTGTTAAAACACAAACAAAATATCACCACAGAAGAGGTCCAGTATATGTGCCTAGGGTTGACCTACAACGTTCCCCACTCTGCGCAGCTGTCACAGCAGAATCATGTCTCCACAATTCTGTAGGCAAAGGTCTGTTGTGTAATGTTATTAGGCTTGGGTGTGAGCCAAGTTGTACCCCACTCTGGTGGCTGCTGCTGGCTTTGTAGGGACAGTACTTGGATTTCTGCCTCCACTGTCACAAGACAACCCTTTTCCTATGTCTCCATGTCTTTTCCCTCTGCACACCAGGCTGGGGTACCATGCCTCAGTACAACCTCATTCTAACTGTTGACTTCATTTCTCAAGAAGGTCACACTCACAGGTGGTGGGGGTTAGGATACCCTTTGGGAAGGATGGGATCAGTACATAACCCACAGAGCAGGGAGTCACTCTTGAGCCCCAGGCTGGCTGAGTGCATCTCAGCTCTTTGTTATTGGAATTCACATCTTTGCTTTTCCTCTTTCGGCAGTTTCTCCCTCTGCCTTTTTCTTGTTCACCTTTGAGCTGCAGAAGAGAGAGAGAGGTCAGAATGTGCTCTGTTCCTGACTCATATGCATCCTGTGGCTCCAGCTTCCAGCAAACACCCACCTCCCACAGATATTGGAGCCAGATATCTGGATAAATGCTGAAATATCAGAGACAAGAGAGCAGCCAGCCTACCTTGTCAGCACCAAAGCCTGCAAAGGGGCAGCCCTATCTCTGTGGACCCTCAGACTGAACGGCTGAGGTCCCATGTCCTCTGCCTTCTGTCCACCCACATGTACTTACCTTGTCACACACACATTCCTGGTGTGGCCAGCCACCCCGTGGGGCTGTCTCTGCTGTAACTCCAGGAGTCTTTGTGTTTGAGGGAGAATATTTTCAGCAAAGCAAAAAATATCTGGGTGAGAAGCAAATTTTAGCATCCCAAAGAAAACTAATAATTGCCCATGGCATCTGTTACTGAGTCTATATTTGGAAAGGTTTTCTACTTTGGGACCCTACTGCAACTGTGAGTGATGGAAAGATGTGGGTCTGCACCTGCAGAACTGAGGCCCTGTCGAGGTTCCAAGTCTGATTTCTTTTATTTAGGGCAAGCTGATTTCCAATGTCAAGTTCACTTCTCATTTCCTACAACTCAGCAGAGAAAGATCATTAAGTCCCGGAACCTATGCAGAGGGTAGAGCTGGACACTGGCTGGGAGTGACAGTTGCCTTCAGCTTAAGTGCTGGAGACAGCTGAGCAGGCAATATGGGCAAGCAGAGGGGAAGGGAACCAAACCATTCCTGCTTGAAATGAGGGTCACCCCCGCTCTTGGCTTGTGTGATTCACAGCCAAGGGGAGGTGGGGGCTTTTCTGGGAAAGAAGGCAGAGCATGTGCCATCAGTGTTCCACATGTGGGTCTGGCCCTGGCTCGGTGCTTCTTGAGTCTCTGAGATCCATACATACCCTGGCTTCTCTGTGGGAATCTGGGAGATGAGCTCTACAAGCCATGTCTGGAGCACACCTCAGCTCAAAGGGTGGCCAGTGCCAGGCTTTCCCCAGCTCACCAGGAGATCCTGAGATAGGTGGTTCTCTGTTTGTAGGTGGGTCCCTGGAGGTCTGCTGTGTCAGGACAGCTGATACAGCAGCTCCTGGCCACCTTGCCTGTCAGGGCAGAAGCAGAGTTCCCTCCACCCCTACCCATACAGTCACTGGCTCAAGGGCCGGCAACTTTCTTGCCCTCTTCCTGGTCTGGCCCCCTTTGGTGTACTCCCGATTCCTCTGTTTTCAGGATGTATTTAGATGCCCCTCTTCAAGAGGACCCCTGAGAGTTGTGTGGAGCTCTCTAGAATTGTCCCAGGGACAGGAGTGGTGCAAATATTCTTACCACAGTTGGTGCAGAAACACCCAGGAACTATTACCACATGGGAAACATCAGGGGAGAGGCTTACAAGTCCAGGGACTATGGATAGCATCTGTTCTTTAGCACCAGCTCTGTCTGAATGTGACCAGCTGGGAAGGCAGTGTGTGTATGTGTGTGTGTTGAGGGGGGGAGGCTGGTTCTTATGTTTGTTCTTGAGTTTTGGAGGGCTATCAGATCCTTAAAACCTGACTAGTCTCCTTTCCATTCCATCCCAGCCATTTGTGGTCTGCTCTAAGCTGGCTTCCTCCCATACCAGATTGGGTGGGTGGGGCTGACAGGCAGTGATTTACAGTAATTTTCAGAATAGGCAAAGCCCCACAAACACATGCAGTTTCAGAAATATTTGCATGGACCATGAGTGCTAGGCTTTGAAGTTTCTTGGCCCTTTAAGAGCAGAGCCTGGACTGTCACCAAGGAGCCTGGAGCTGTCACCAGAAGCTTTTGACAAAGGTTCCCCTTCTACAGATGGAGGTCTGAGAGTTTCTAAGGGTTTGTGGGATCTACTAAGACAAGGAAAGGGACCTTGAAATAGGGCTGGTTGAGTGGTGATCCCCGGGGTCCTGAAAATGCTTGCACTGAGACCTGCTACTTGGGCCACTCTGTCAGCATTCAAGACCCAGAGACAGCTCATAAGGCCAATGAATGAAAGCCTTCCTGCATGGTCTTCAGACTGTCTCAGAGCTTCCCATGGTGTCTTCAGAGAGAGAAGAGCCTTTTTCTCTCTTCCTCCTGCAGTTTAGGATATGTATGTGCATTTTCCCAGACTCAGCAAGCAAAATTATAGGAAAAATAATTAAACTTGAATTTAAGATGAACAACAAATAATGTTTCAGCACTAACACATCTTATACATTATTTAATGAAAATTTATGCTAAAAATAACATTATCTGAGCTAAAATTAAGAATGCCGGACTTTATTTAATACCAATTTTCTCATGCACCCCATATCCATCAGTCATTCATCTATCCAACCATCTATCCACCAACTCACATGCTCTTCTATCCATCCATCCATTCATCTGCTCACTCATCTATCCATCCAATCATTCATCCATCCTGACATACATTTTCCACCTATTTTTTCTATCTGCTCATCCATTTATCCATCCAACTGTCCATCTATATAGGCATCTACCACATACCCATACATTTATCCATCTATCTATTCACCTTCCCACCCACCTATCCATCTATCCATCAATTCAGTCATTCATCCATCTATCCATCCATTCATTCACTCACTCATCAATATCTATTTATTTATCCATCCTCCCATCTATCTATCCATTCATCCACATATCCACTTCTGTTCACCCATCCATCTATCCATTTATCCAATTATCCACCAACCTAACCATCCATATACTCACCTATTAATCCCTCCTATCTATCTATCTATCTATCTATCCACCAACATTTCCACTCCTACCTGTATATTTACCCCATCTTCCCATCCATCCACCTCCTCATTCACCCACTCAGCCCTCTAGTCATCTACCTATCAGCTTGCCATATGCTTGTTCATCTACTCATACAGCCATTTATCTGCAGATAAAAACATCCATTTTTTTTTTTCATCCTGGATTGCAACCATGCAACCAGCCAGAGAGCAAACATCTACTCATAACTAGGTAGGCTCTAGGTCAGGCATAATTTGTGGCAAGACAGGAGTCAACAATCTGGGGTGGTGGTGGAGGAAGCCTTTGGGGCAGCAGAATTCATTCCAACAGTAGCCTAGCCAACAAACATCTTGGGCAAGTGTAGTAACTTTAATGAGTCTGCAGCCTTGTGCAGAGAGTTCAAGCTAGTAGAGTGGGGCCATCCCTAAAAATAATATTAAGTGTCTTAGTCAGGGTTTCTGTTGCCGTGATGAGACACCATGGCTGAATAGCAAGCTGGCAAGGATAAGGTTTATTTGGCTCACACTTCCATATCACTGTTCATCATGGAGAAAGTCAGGACAGGAACTCAAAAAAGGGCAGAAACCTGGAGACAGGAGCTGATGCAGCGACTGTGAAGGGATGCTACTTACTGGCTTGCTCTCTATGGCTTGTTCAGCCTGCCTTCTTATAGAATGCAGGACCACAAGCTTAGGTGAGACACCACCCCAAATAGGTTGGCCTTTCTTCATCAATCATTAATTAAGAAAGTGCCCTACAGGCTTGTGTGCAGCCAATCTTATGGTGGTGTCTTCTCTATTGAGGCTCCCTCCTCTCAGATGACCCTAGCTTGTGTCAAGTTGGCATAAATCTAGTCAGAACACCAAAGCTGTGTACTAAAGACAGAGAAATGCTAAGGTGAAAGGGAAGGAGAAAAAATGTCCCAGAAATGGAAGACACAGATGCATGAAAAGTGAAAAATCCTGCTTTGACATCCAGTTCCACCCTCCATGCAGATCAAGGCTGCATTTGCACCAGACACTGAGTCAGGACCAAATTCTCCCACTTCAGCATTGCTGACAGTTTGAGGGCTTGATAATTCTTCATTTAGTGTACATCTGGCTTCTGGCTAACATACCAGCAGGAGCTGTGATAACCAAAGATCTCTAGATGTTTTCCCATGCTCGGTATGGGGAAGTCTCAGCCCTCATGTGGGGGACTTCGAGGCTACTGATTAAAATAAATGCAGTTCTTCTAAGAGGTTCTGGGAGACTTTTCAGGAACTTAGAGCTATTAAAGTGAGTGGGAACACAATTTAAAAAATGATGTGTTCCAACATACTCCTGATTTTAGCAGGATTATAACACTGAAAATTCACTAAGCCACCAGCCAGTGTTTTCAAAGTATGTAACTATTTCACAAAGCGTTAACAATGTGAATAGATTACTACTCTTAAATATATATCAATAATATATATATACACATATGTATGTACAGTCAATAGCATATTGATTTTTTTCACTCTGTTTATCCAGCATAATTTGCAGTTGGTCCATATTTGATTAAATACCATCATCTTTTATGTAGAGGTTACATAAGTAAATAGAAAAATCATTTACTGTCTCATACTCCATGAAAAATTAATCTCGGGTCTGTTTCGCACCTCACACTGGAACTTGGTAGGGATGTATGGTTAATTGGATATGGGGAGCATGGAGTGGCATCTGAGACAAGCCATGAGCTTCATTTCTTCATTATTTGGAAGCACCAGACATTTTCTACAAATGAGTGGAGTAAGAACTAGAGTCAGTGGTTAGTTCATCAAATACATCTTCCAGAAGTTTCTAGGTAGCAAATTATTTGCCAGACTGTTAGTTAGGATTCTTCCCATGGGAGATTAACTTCTTTGGTTTGACATGGCTGATGTTTGATGGCGGGTGCTAGCCACCAGTCATGTATCAACCAAGTCTTAGTCTCAATTTTATGCCCAGGGCAAGGGACCAGTTCTCAGGCACATAGGACCTTCAGCTCTGGTGGTCCAGCAGTGTGCTCCTAATATGTGAGACTATCTCCTCTGAAATGGTCCATTGAAATCCTTTCCACAGTTTCCACCAGTTGGTGCCCAGAGTCATGTGACAGAGGAACCACACCAAGGGATGGAGGGCATGGTGAAGACATGAAAGAATGGGTTGCCTCCCTGGGAGAGAGATCAGAGTAGCACAATGCCACCTGCCTCCAGACCCGTGTTCTGAGCTATTCGGGGCTTGGGGCAGTTACCAATACATTGGTCTTCTCCACTGGAGTGTCCTTGAACTGTTATGAGACTTCCCCCACTGGGTGACCCTCACAGCAGAGATAATTTGTTCTGTGTTGGTTTTAGAGGCCAGAAGTCTGAATGGAGGAACAACAGGCTGACTCCCTCAAGACTCCTCAAGGAAAGGCCCTTCCAGTCTCTGCAGCGCTTGGGGAACCAGACGCTCCTAAGCTTGGAGTGCATCAGGCCAACTAACCTTTCTTTCTTGTTCATGCCTCTCACCTGTGGGTCTTCAATCAGGACACTTGCTGTTGGATTTAGGTAATCCATTTGCTCCCATCTTGAGATTTTCAATCATAAAGATGTTTTTTTCCCAAATAAGGCCATGCTCAAGAGTTTCAAGTGATACTTCACGTGGAACTCAGTGAGTATTCCTTCTGGTGCAGGGGGTGGGGGTGTTGTTGGTACTGACATCCCTCCCCCATCTCCTTAGACTCTTTCCCTGATGCAAGTCCTTCAGATTCTGGTGGCCATTCCTCCCTCGGTCCAGAGAAGACCCAGCACTGTCTGTGTTCAGCACATAGCTCCTTGCTGTTCCTTCCACATTGGACACTGGCAGCCAAACATTCCCAGAGGAATCATCTCCAAAATATGGACAATCTGTTGTTGATGGTCTCCAAGGCCATGCTCTGTTTTCTCTCCCTCTCTTGGGTGTGTCTGCAGCCCCCCTCTGCACCTGCTCAAAAGAAGTTGTGATTAATGTCTTCAGGAAAGTCCACCATGCCCTGGGAGGGTCACTGTTTATGCCTTTCTTCCCTATATATTAGTGTTAGAAGCTTAACCCACACTCAGGAAGGCGGCCAAACCCAACAAGGGAGAACAGGGGGCACCATGCACTCCGAGAAGAGTCCCAATGAGGAAGCCTCAGTTTCACTCTTGAAGGAGTGGAAGCCAAGACAGGTCCAACACTGGTGATCTGCACTTCAATTCTGACCAGTTAGGAAGAGCAGAAGTGACCACAGACACTCAGCAATAAACTCAGACTGAAGAGATATCCGGGCTCTTCCTACACAACTGGTGTCAGCTCAAACCAAAGGCAAAATAAAATGTCTGACACCCCAACTGAGCACCAATCAATTATCTCTATATCCTAAGGAATGCATGTTGGATTATAATCTTTCTGGGGTGGAGAACAGGATAGACTGTGTGATATAGTCCCACCCTGTCATGATTTGAACAAAAATGGCCGCTATAGTTTCACAGAGAGTAGCAATATTGGGAGGTATGACTTTGCTGAAGGAAGTATGTCATTGCAGGTAGGTTTTGGGCCTAGTGGCATTCTCACTTCAAAGCAATAAAACCCTAACTAAGAAAGAAGTTGGTACCAGGGACTAGGTACCCTAGTATTGCTGTGATAGACCTGACCATGTTTTTTGACTTTGAATTAGAAAAGCAGTGGAGTGTTTTAAATGAGGTTTAATGGGCCATTACCAGTAGGAGCATGAAAGACAGTGGTGCTGAGGGTGATTAGAACTATGGGAGCTTGGTTTCAGAGAAGAAGAGTTTTAGTATGTGGGCTAGAGGCTAGTCTTGTGATATTTTGGAGAAGAATGTGGTTGCTTTCTGCCCCTTATTGCAACTAGCATCAGGCTTTTCCTTAATCTGCTTAGCTTCTCGGTGTCCCTTTTTCCCATAAACTATACATTTTGTATTTTTCCTTGCTATTTAAAATAAAGGGGGTGGTAACCTAGAGCAAGACCCCATCTAGCTAAACTTCCAACTTGTGAAAAGAAATTAAAGTTTAAGACTGGGCATGGTGGCACACATCTTTACTTCCCATACTCTGGAGCAGAGGCAGGTGGATCTCTTGAGTTTGAGGCCATCCTGATCCATGAATCAAGTTCAAGGACAGCCGAACTTAGACAGTGAAGGAAAACCTTTAACAACAGAAAGCTAGTAAAATAATGCATTTGAGCAAAAAGGCCATGTTTCAGCCCCAGCAAGCAGCAGAATTTGGCACCTTTGGCCATGTGGTTCTGGCTTTAGAGTCGAGGAGAGAAGGGGCCATAGAATCTCCTTCTGCTTGCCAATGAGGCCAGACTGACAGTTGCAAGATAGCTTACTATGGTTATCTGCCATATCACACCTCCAACAAGAATTCCAGATAGCCTTACCTAGTACTCTGAGAATGGTTATAGATGTTTATAGTCAGCCCATTAGGACCTAACCACTGTCTTAGTTTTCATAGGACTCCACAGAGATACTGTGTCGCACAAGTCAGCAGGAAGCAACTCTGTGAGAAACTACCTAAGTCTTGTCTTCTAAGGGTTATAGATAACTATCATTCTGCTAGGGTAGTTGTAAGCTTTATTTGGGTTGAGGGTAGAACAATAAAATACATTAAAAAAATCTCCTAAAAGATAAGACAGATATAGGCAGGTTATTACATCTACCTGTAAACAATTATTAGCCAAATATAAGCCATAAACAATTTGCACTCATATAGGTTCTTATATATTAATACAAATATAAAATTATTTTATATGTCTGTTTAAATTAATTTATACATTGATATAAATTCAAATCTAAAATTATTTTGTGTCTGCTTAAGGTAATTTGTATATTGATAAAAAATTAAATCTATACTTGTTATATTTTGTACATGTTTCTATCACTGTTTAAAATATTTTGCACATTAATGCATATTAAGCATATTGTTGTCATTTGAATATGCAATTTCTACCTCTGTTTAATTATACTTGTCATAATATATATTTGCACCTCTGTTTGATAGTTTGTATACCTCTGTTTAAGGTATTTTGTATAATGACATATATTTAAGATACTATTGTCATTTTGCACTATATATTTACCTGTGATTAATGTTTATATAATTATCATAACTAAAGTCATTATTCAAAAGCTATATACCCATTTATAGATTGTCTACTTTTACAATATAAGCTTCAGTATTTATTAGCTATGTTTGCCACATGCTAGTCATGTTGTTTAGGTTTCTCAGATATATTAAAATATGTCAGATAGACAAGAGTCTTCATAAACCTAAAATATATGGCATTTAAATGTTTCGTTATTCAAAATTTCACCATAAGAGACACAATTACTCCTGGCAGCACCATTTTTCCCTTGAGATGGTGTTGGGCATCAAGGACACTCCACATGGGGTTTGTATTCATTGGCAGGTAATGGCCTGTTGAGCAAAAGACTGCCCTTGCCTCGACTGCTGACAGAAAGCATGCTGTTAGAAGATTTAGCAGATCTAGACAAGCAAGATAAAAGACAAGAGACTGCTAAAACCTGCCAAGACAAGATAAGACAGTTTCTCAAAATACCCTGCTTCTAAAAAAATTTGTCAGATATCCTAGGACTGTAGCCAAAAAATTAGATGCTCCAACTTTACAAAAAAGCTCTGGGTGACCATCCAGACAGCTGACTGTCACTGCCTTCTCTTACTAAATTTCAGAAGTTACTCACTTGTACTTCCAACTTACTCAAAGATTATATTTTCCTTCTCAGGTCTTTAATGAGGTTAAAAATTAGACAACTTCAGTTATGATCATGTCTTATTCAGCCTAAGAACATTTAAGTACTGGATTCAAAATATCAGCTTTAGAATAATCTCTATGTCTTTCTAGAATATGTCAATATTCTAGACATTTAATATATTTTGTTTTTGTTTGTTGTTCTTATAGATTTATTTTGTTTATGGCATTGCCTCTATTTTCCTTCTACTAGACATTACTTGATAATTTTTCTCCTGTGTGTGCATGTATATATATTTATAAATAAGTTTAAAAATTTCTTATTAAGACAAAAAGAACAGGTGTAGTGGGATTCAACACCTCCCTGACCTAAGGACGTGGCCCTCTGGGCAAGCACAGGTTTAGGACTCATCTATAAACTTCAAAGCTGTAGCCTTAAGGCGTGGCCAGGGACAGCTTAAAGTTCTGTGCCATAAAGACAGGACTCTCTCTGCTTTTCCAGCGCCTAAAAAGAAGCTGCTGGATACCTGCTAAGGAGAGCAGCTAACAAAGAATGGAACCAGCCCAAGAGAAAGAAGTGTGCTTCAGTCAACAAACCTGAAAAGACTTGGAGATCTGAAGGGCTCTTTGATACTTTGACATCAGCCATAAAGATTCAGAATTTGGAGTTTGCCCAGCTGGTTTTCAGTCTTGTTCTGGTCCAATATTTCCTCAGTACACTTCCTTTCCTCTTGTTTGGAATGATAATGTTTATTCTGTGGCATTATGTGTTGGAAGTATGATCTGTCTTTTGATTTTTATTTTACAGGGGATTATAGTTAAGAGATTGCCTTGAGTCTCAGAAGAGATTTTGAACTTGTAAAAAGAAATGCCTTCTTCTTTTTTTTTTTAATTACTTGTTATAATTTCCTGTGCATTTTGTGTTTTTGCCTGCATGTGTGTCTGTGTAAAGGTGTTGGATCGCCTGAAACTGGAGTTACAGGCAATTATGAGCTGCCATGTGGGTACTGGTAATTGACCTCAGGTCCTCTGGAAGAACAGCTAGTGCTCTTAACCACTGAGCCATCTCTTTAGCCTCAAACTTTGAACTTTATTTAAAAGTTGAGACTTGATAGTCTATGGGAACTTTTGAAGTTAAACTGAATGCTTTTTGCCTTGTGACATGGCTACATGCCTGTGGGTGCCAGGGAGTGGAATGTGGTGGTTTGAAAATGGCTCATAGGGAGTGTGGCACTATTGGGGGTGTGTGACCTTGATGGAGAAAGAGCATCACCGCGAGTGGACTTTGGGTATGCAGAAGCCCAAGCCAGGCCCAATGTTGCTCTCTCTTCCTACTGTCAGGTGATCTGGATACAGAACTCTCAGCTACCTCCCCAGCACCATGTCTGCCTGCAAGCCACCATGATACCCACCAATGTAAGCCAGTTCCAATTAAATATTTTTTTTTAATAAGAGTTGCCATGGTAATGGTGTCTCTTCCCAACAATAAAACCCTAACCAAGACACTATCCCCAATTCCCCATACCCCTAGGGCTTGAAAATCAAGAACTTAGATGTACAAAAAAACTCTAGACTTTCTTGTTAGGGAACACAGGGCTCCAGTGCCTCCTGATAATTTGGGAGCTGGTAAATATAAATCTATCCAAGGGACCTCTGGCATTAGAAATAGGTCATTCATATTTTGTCTTGTATACCAGTAATTTACCATTCCAGTCTGCTCCCTAGCTCCTTCTACTAAAAATTGTTCTGGATTCTGTGCTTGGGATCAACATGAATCATTTTCTTCCTAAAACCTGGCTCCAGTTATGTCATCCTCCACTTTTTAAATTTGATCTTGGGATAAGGCATGTGATTCAGTTGGTAGAATGGTTACCTGTCACATGTGAAGCCCTGGGTTCAGTTTTCAGCCCTGAATAAATCAGGTTGGTGACATGCACCTGCCATCCTAGTGTTTGGGAGGTAGAAGCAGGAGGATGAGACGTTCAAGGTCATTCTCAGCCAGTTGAGGCTGCGAGAGACTGTCTCAAAACAAAGCAAAACAATTTGCTCATAATGAGAAGCCATTACAAAGGATTTGCTAACAAATGCTCTTTGTAAAAGCTTAGTGAGCTCAGGAACATTTTCCATCTTCAGTGCTTCTAAGAGAATGCTGTGAGGGCTAAGCCAGCATTTGGGGACAGGGTGTTTGTGGCACCTGTTGTAATGTGTTACCACAAATGCCATAACTTCAAATGTCATGATGTATTCTCCTTGCATTGTCAATATTAGAGGTCCAAAATGAGTGGTCATTGGGCTGCTTCCTGCAGGATGCTCCAGGGAGACTCTGTTCCTGTCCCTGCCATGGCTTCCAGATGCTTTTCTCTTTCCCTCCATCTGCAAAGTTCACTATCTAAACTTGGCAGCCATCAGTGAATTACCTACCAATTCTGATCTCAACCGCCCTCATATAAAGACCCCTGTGGGTAATGCTGAGTAATAGAGACAAGTCTCCCAACCCCAGATCTTTAATTATGTATCTATAATGTCGATTCCTTTTTCAGGGTACTCACAGGGTTGGAATTCATAGGTCATGGGTTCATAATCATTTTTAAGTCAGCCCAACACAGTTTTTTTCCTCATATTTTCCCCATAAAGCATCCATGCTATTTTATGTATAATAAAGCTTATGCTGCAAAATAGAATATGTGGGGTTTGTGAATTTTTCTTAGTCTTAAAGCTCCTCAGTCAGAAGTCCAAGGTCCTCTACCATCTGGTCCAGGGGTCCCTCCCAGGTCTCCTCCTCTCAAGCCGAGGTGTTGCATCTCTGCTTCTCAGCCTTCCTCACCTGTGAGGTCTCCTAGCCTCAGCTGCCCTCCCTCTTCCTGACCTAGAGGACTACAGACCCCTCTCCCTGGTTCTCTTGATCTACACTCAGTGTCCAGTTCATCTCCTGTTGGCCAGTCAGCCCATCTCCTTATGCTCCTTCCTCCTTGTCCTGTTCTGTAGGTATGGAACTTGGCTCCCATGCCCAGTGAGCTCACACCAACCCAGTCCCCTGCCAGAGCATTTGAAGCAGATTTTATCGCCAGTGTCTTCAATGGCTGCAACTGCACCCAGGAGGGCCATGTCCTCACATACCGATCTGCCCTCTGACGGCTGTCTCTATAAGATGTCCCAGAGTGGCTCCTTGGCCTGATCCTCACTTTCTGCTGAGATGTGTACAGCTCTACTCCTCAACCCCTCTTGTTATTTCACTCCAGTCTGACTCTTCTGCTGTCCTGGTAGCCATCATCTCCTGTCACTGTTCTAAAGCCCCAACTCTTATATGCATCCCCATCCCCAAATGTGTCATTCACAGGGCCTGGCTCCTAACAGGAATTCAGTAATCTTAATATGAGACTGTCACAACTCTTTGGGGTCAACAAGAACAGAGGCACAAGAATATGAAATATTGCATGTTGATGGGGAGGGGTCCTAAGAAGTGGCCCCATCTTGGATAAAGCTCCTGGGAGATGGGACTCTCAGAACTAGATCTTTCTGTGAAGATGAACAAGCCCCACTGAGTCAAGGAGCCTGGTAAGGAGAAGCCCTAAGCAGTTTATTCACTGCAGAGTGAGGAATGGCCAGAACGTACTAAACCCAATGAACAGCCTCTGAGCCGGCAGTGGATCATCTTAATTAGCACTGTGAGTAGGTTCAAGTGGATTCTGCAAATGTTAGCAGCTCCAATTATTCTGTCCCCAAAGTTACTGCAATGAGGTTACATGACAAAGCCCCATGGGAACTCCTGGGAAGGAGGAAGGATATCCATAGCAATGTGCCCACATCATGCCAAACCAGTGAGGTTTGAGGAAGGTGTGTCACACTGAAGACTGAGTAGCCCTTGCTCTGGCAAAATCTGGTCCTCAATTCGGGTCTATAATTTCCTAGGCTTTTTGGACAGTTGCCATACTGAGAACAGCCTGGAATACCCAGATTTATCAACACAGGACTACCCAGGGTCAATGGAGAGGTTGCTCCATAGCAACCATAGGCCAGAGCATCTGTAAATTTGGGTTTTGTAAGGCCAAGTGGCCAACCTGTCTCCCAGGCTCTGAAGACAAGACAGCCCGTGGCGTTCTCCCAGTTGTGGACATTGTGTGGTCTAGACCTTAGTGTGAGACTTGGCCATGCTTAGCCTGGATCAGGCTCTATTTTTCCTGTTGCTAGATGGTTGGGGCCCTTTAGACACCCAGGGAGCAGAAGATGTGCCACCTGTCTACTCCTGCAGTCAGAACCAATACACATCAGGGCTGTCCCTGAGGACCAGCTCTGGCTTTCACCATGGCTTATCTCCAACTGTGTGCTGGTTAGTTATGGCTCAGGTCTGGTCTAACTGAGGTCTTTATCTTGTTCAACACTCATTCTGTTCAGTCTAGTGCTGGCTCAGACATCCAATTCTGCTTTGCATTTGTTGTCTTGGGGTTTGTTTATATTTATCTTTCCATCAGTCTTTTTCTTAGGATTCTGTCCCCACGGGGCTAGAGAAACATAAGCAAACAATTAGTCCACAGAGACACATGAGGGTAGAGACTATGTTTTGGCAACAACGGAGCACAGCGTTCTCTTGAGGGCAGTAAACATTTGTAAATGGAGGGAAGGAGAGAGGGAAAGAGTATGAGTGTTTCAGATCCCATGGGCTTCATCATGAGATGGCAACCTTATCTCTCTTCCTTCATTGGTACCAAGGCCTGCTAAGGTCCTGGAAACACCTTTGTCCCCAAGCCATATTCTTAGCCTCTTGCCAAATTCCTGTTAAGAACTGAGTTTTAAAGTTGGCTAGTCTAGATGTCCAATGTCTTGGGACCACTTTTCTTGAATGTCAAAAAAGAGTGGTGTTTTACAGAATGGTTGCTAGGGGGAAGGAGGTCGGTTACACTTTCAGGATTTGTCCAGGGACATCCAGGAAGTACCACTGTAGTGGAGGAGGGGCCTCCTCCTTCACTCTCTCAGTTTACCTTTCCCAGCTGTCAGATGCTGTTTGAGTAAAGGACTAGACATAATCTGCTTTCACAGGGCATGCACGAACTTCGCTGCCTGGGAATAGTTATCATTACACACACAGATAAGTGTTGTCCTCATCCTCATTGAGGAAGCTTCTCTTTGCAATAGGGACCATTAGGAAACCACAGCTCATCCCAACAGCCACATCTACAACTTAGCTCCCCTAGCCAGGGAAAGAAGAAAGATTAAGAGCTTGGGGATCAGGGAGTTAGCTATGAGGTTGTATCCCCTAGTAATGTCAGAAACTATGCCTGTAAAGTCTCACCAACATGGCCGCCTAAGCAGGAGCTGGACAAGACAGAAACAGTCGTCATGCCAAAGGAGATGGGAGAAGGCCCCCCAGGCCTCAACAGACCCAAAGACTACAGGAAGCTAAGTGAAATCTTTAATCCATAGCCAGATCTTGGCAGATTAAAGGTATAATTAGAAAGAAATAGAGGGAGCTGGATGGACTCAGCCACCCTAACCAAGCAAAGGTGTGGTCAGAAACAGAAAAATAAAAGATATACAGTAAAGATAGATTAAACCAAAAAAAAACTCTAAATGGTTTAGAGTGTGTTTAAACATATACACAGACTTGATAGAGAAAAGAAAAAGGATAAAGTTCTTAAAAATGAAATAGAGTAAAAAAAACAAGCCACGTAAAGATGGAAATTACAAAGAATGTCTGGATACTGTATGTTATTGTCTTGTCTTTAAGCTTTTTGACTGAAAATGAAATAGTAAAAGCTGCTAAAAATGATTTGACTACAAACACTCCTGGATTAATCCAGCCTATATATTTTGTAAATGAGTTGACTTTAAAGCTAAAATCAAAAGATAAGCTACTTTGGAGAAGTTTTCTTTTTATTTCCACAGAAAGTGAGAGACTGTGGATTTATTTCTGGCTAAAGAAAATAAAGTTCGATCAAGGAAGACCTCCTGAAAAGTTGCCAATGGAAATGGATGACCTATATGACCCAGCATTTCAGAGAACCTCTGTTACAGTTTCCTCTGAGCTCTGCATCCAAACCACTTTCAAGAAAATGGGCTAAAATGACCCAGCCTTATGGACTACTTCACTGAAGACTTTTCCATAATCCTAAATTTTTCTTTGGGCCCCCATGAAATTGACAGCATTCTCATTCAGCAGGAAATAGCCTAGAGAACTATGCCCACATTCCCAAAAAATGGATTATGGATATTTGTCTTTGTTTACAGTGTTGGTTATAAGTTGTTATATATAATGAAAAACAAGGATATTAGTTTTGGGGTTCTTATTGTTTAAAAAGGGGGGAATGTAGTAGAATTATGTTGATATGTTGTAAATATTTGTCCCTCCTGCTGGTTTAGTAAAAAGCTGATTGGCCAAAGGCAGATAGGAAGTGTGGGCGGGGCTACCAGACTAAGAAAACTCAGGGAATATCTCAGAGCAGAACAGAGATGCTGCAGAGATGGTAGGAGAAGCATTGGAAGGAAGTTGAAATGCTGCTGAGAAAAGGTACTGAGCTGTATGGCTGAACAAGAATCATCGGTTGAGTTAAAATGAAGGAGTTAGCAAGTTATAAGCCTGGGCCCTAGGTCAATCAGTGTAAAATCAATGTAAACATCTGTGTGTTTCTGTGGGTCTGTGGATTACCAGACTGCCAGACTTCTGGACTGCTGAATTGCCAGTCAAACCTCTGGTCTAGATCCAGAAGTCCAGGCCAGAAGCATAATACTACAGGTGCCCGCACAAGAGAAAGAACTCCCCAGTGACGAGGCACCAATTGTTTGTCCAAAGCCAAACAGCCAGCTCTGAAAAAAAAATGTAAGTAACGTTATACAGACTGAGAAGATTGCAATATGTATTTAGAAACACACACTCACATACTCATACACACTCACATATTCTCACACTCACACCCTCATACTTTCTCACACATACACACTCACACACACATACACTCACACACTCACTTACACTCTCAAGTAACAACATCTAGAAAAAAGAGGCCTTGGATTTGAAAGAGAGCAAGGAGAGGGTATAACAGAGTTGGGAGGAAAGAAAGAGAAGAGGGAAATGGTGTCGTTTCCTAGTAATAATATAATCTCAAAGAAATAATTTTCTAAAATGAAAAATGTTTTAAAGATTAAATATAAAGTTGAAGAGAAAAATCTCCATTTACTATGGAAAGAAATGAAGCTGGTATCCCCTGAGTGTTTAGGCAGGACCAACTGCTGAACAGGGCATATCAGGGGTGTGTATGTGTGTGTGTGTGTGTAGTGTTGGTATTAAGTTGGCAAGAATCTAAATATGAGGTAATCAAGGGAAACCAAAGTTGTGTCTTGGAATCTGGAGGTTTGGATCTTGTAGCCAGAGGCTCCAGTGGTGCTGGGGGTCCAGGGCAGTGAAGGTTTTGCTTCCTTGGTGCTGATGCTAAGACTTCAGGCTGATGGATGACTGACTTCCATGACTTAGTGCCTCCATCCATTGAATGGGAGCATCTTTTGTGTCTGCTTATGGGTCCAAGAGCCTTTGATACAATCGGTCTTGTTTGGCACATATTGAGAGCTCCCAAAATTGGCAGAGGTCTGGTCTGGTCCTGCACATGTGAAGATGTCTCTGCATCAGTCTGGTAGAAATCTCTTTAGGACACTCACTTATATCCCACTGGATTCAGAACATGAAGCCCCCTTTAATAAGACCCTTCCCAGCTCTGCACCATCACCATCTCCCTTAGATAGAGGAGCTTAGTCCTTGGCTGGGTCCAATAGCTAACTCTGATACTTCCCTCTGTCCCTCTCTGACTTTGGGGACTCTGTCCTAGGTAGGGCTTTTCTGACTGTCTGGACACAGGAGTCTGTGTCTTTAGCACTCACAAATGCAGGAAGCACGTGAGTGACATGCCTTTCTCTGTCCAAGTAACCCAGCCGTCTCCTTTAACTTTGTGCAAAGGGGATTTGCGGCTTTAATGGTAAATTAATTTTAAGATTTAATGCTTAGTTAAATAGACTCAGGAAGCCCTAGTAGATCATTTTTATGTTCAATGAAGAAACCAACACTGATTGTTAGGAAGAGTTTTTGCTCCTGGAGTTCTGCAAGAGGCTGTTCATCCACCCACCCATTGCCCTCCCAGAGACCTGCAGCATCCACAGGACCAGGCATCTCTGAGGATTCCAACTGCTACATGGCTTGAGTGAGGCGGAGCTGGAGTCCCCTGCTGTAAAGGGACTTGCTCTGCCAGTGTGGAAATCAAAGGCATTTCTTCTTCTTGGCTTTGAGTGGCAGGCAGGAGGGGCTCAAAACCCCCAAGAGCCAGGGCTGTAACACTGGGCAGTAGAACTCCTGCAGGTGGAGCTCTACAGGAGGTCCTTAGAGCATTAGGGTACACCTTCACAGAGATTATGGGATAATGCCTGCACCCTCTCCTCCAATGGTTAGCATTTTGCTCTGACACACACACACACACACCTGGTCATTGTCTTCTACACTTCCCAAGGTGGGCCTCTTCAATCATGCACAAAACTGTGGGATAAATAAACCCTCTCTCCATTTACAAAGCTAATTGCCTCAGGCATTTCACTATAGAGTCTAAAAAGGACAAATAAATGGGATAATCAAGATGGCCTCTACCTTCCTAGAGGCCCTGTTGTAATGACCTGCAGAGTCCTTTTGACATGTGAGCATAATCTCAGGACATAGGGACTGGGACAAGGGCACCTCGGGGGCTGTTTTAACTCACCGGGGCACTCATTATTTCCCGTACAGGGTAGAGGAAAGGGGCTGATAGAAGACTGCTGGGCCCATTCTCGGGGCTTAGAATGATGTTGACAGCAGCTGCTGGCCAGCTTTTCATATGGTCAGCATGTCAGGCCTATAGAAGTCAAGTGCATTTCCAGTAGGATCCCCATCCTAGAGCAGGTGCTGTGCCCTAGACCTAAAGAGAAGCTCCCCTCCAGCCCTTATCCATCCAGACCTCTGAGCCAGCACTAAGCTCTTAGAATGGAAAAGCCATGAATTTTTGACCTGGGGCCCCTTACCTGTGAATGGTTGTCCAGAGGTTTATCATGCTGGAGAGTCCTCACCCAGGGATGGGCAGTGGGTGTCCTGACAACCACGATTTCAGGGACAGGAAGCCAGGCACACATGTAAGCCTGTGGTGGACTTATACTGTACCCACAAAGTATACATGAAGTTCTAAACAGATGGCTAATCATGAGAGGCAAATGTAGCCTTATTTAGGAAAAGATGCCACTGATGCCACAGGTTATGGTAAGGGCGTATAAAGAGAAAGGTGTGGAGATACATGTACACTTGTTGTAAGAAGATAGCCAGGTAAGATGGAGCTGAGACTGGGGGATGCAGCTGAACCAGTGTACGTGGATAGCAGTGCAAAACACTTGGTCTGGCCCAAGTGACCTCAGAACCACTCTGACTCGGGGTTTTTGGTTACTCACACCATGATATAAAATGTCTGGTGTGTTGAACCCCACACCCAGCTTTAGTCATTTGCATGGCAGTACCAGAAAGTGAAAAGTGTCTGGGGCAGCAGGCGGCAGTCCGGACCCCGCCTAGCCCAGCAGCCTGGCCTCTTCACTTCCATCCTCTTAGTCTTAAAAAGAGCAACATTCAGCAAACTCTAATCCTCACTGTCCAGCCTCCTCAGTCTCCAGCCTCCAGCCACCTCAGCCTCCAGCCTCAAGCCTCCTACCCTCAACTTCCAGTTCACTTTCTAGCCCAAACCACCAACCTCTATCCTGTAAACACCACCAACCACCAACTTCCTGGAACCCTTAACCTCCAACCTTTACCCTCCAGGTTCCAACTTCTCCAGCCATAGGTCTCCAACCTTAACCTTCAATATTGAATCCTCAGGGGATCTTAAGACTACTTCTTTTACTTCAAATATTTTATTAAAATGTTTTTAAAAGCTGGACATGGTAGTCCCCATGTCCCTCCCCCTTTAACCCCAGCACTCAGGAGGCAGAGGCAGACAGATTTCTGTGAGTTTGAGGCCAACTTGGTCAGGGACAGAGAAACTCTGTTTTGAAAAATCAATATATATGGAAGAAACTGGGGCTGGAGAGATGGTCCGGTGGTTTAGAATACTAGAGGACTCAGGTTGGAGGCTCAGCATCTACATGGTGGCTCACAGACATCTGCAACTCTAGTTCCAGTGTATCCAAAACCCTCTTCTGACCTTCCTGGGCACCAGGCACACATGTAGTGCATATACATACAGGTAGGCAAACCCCCAAGAAAATAGGCAGACAGTTTGGAATTGATGTCATTAAAAGAGAGCGGATCTCTGAGGGTATTTCCATAAAGGTTTAGCTGAGCTGGTAAAACTGATCAGCCCTTGAGCTGAAGTCTCCGAATGAATTAAGAGAGAGACCGTGAACCAAGAGACCACTTCCATACTCTGACACTTTGCTGCTTCATGGTCCTGCTGCTGCTCTTCCGTCATCATGGATTTACCTCAAACCATGAGCTAGAATGACACCTTACTTTATTAAGTTGTTCCTTGTCAAAACTTAGAGAAAACTAACTAAAACAGTAAGGAATGTACCCAAGTGCAGCCAGGATTCAGTTGCAAAGCCAGGTGTCAGCACCGCACAGGGACAGGGTGTTGGCTCCTTCCCTGTTCTGTGTCAAGACCCTGTGACCCCAGCATGAGGACCCTACACTTGGGCCAGGCCATGGTGGCCTTGGTAAGGCTTAATTAGATCAGGCTGCTCTGAACCTCCTTCTTAGCCAGATTTTGCCCTTTAGCATCCATGGTCATGTCCGGCTGTGACTCCTCCACTTCTGGTTTCTGGTCCCAGACTCATTTCTAGTCCTTGACATTTCAAACATGACCCACCTTTAGCAAGAGTCCCTCTGCAGCGGGCTAGGGAGAATTGTCTTCAGTGTCTAGTCCATCAGTAGCCTCCCCTCCCTCACTCTGCTTTCTCTCCAAGTATCTATTACTTTTCTGAGTGGAGCTCAGTCCCCCCTCGGCTGCAGGAACGTGGACAAAATTACTCTTACTATTTTTACCAAAAATCCAATGCAACTCTTCCCCTTACACAGCTGAGGTTATATATCTTGGACAGTGACTTGCAGGCCAGAAGACAACAGTTTTTAAGTGCTTTGCAAAATGGTTCTAACTTATTCTCTTATTGTCCATTCTTCCTGTGGCCTTCTTCTAGCCTGGCTCTGGACACTCTGGAGTCGTGAGATTCTGAGGCCAGCCCTCCCCTCCTCTACATCATCACCCCCACACAGCAGCCCGCTCCCTCTGGCCCTCCAGCAGGCTTCAGAAGAACCGCCTCCACTTGTTCAATTATAGCCTCCACCGTGCCCTGGATTGCTGTGGTCTGCTATTTTTACTTTGGAACTAAGAGAGGTTTTTGTCTTGTTTCTACCTCAGGTGCAAGGACACATGCTGAGCAGATGTCACTCCTCAGATCTGAGGTCATCCTCAGAGGCTGCCCCATTTCTCCAGGCAGATATGCCCAGGATGAGGCAGCCTGGAAGCTGTGTGTTTAGATGGGAATCCTTTGTTTTAATCTGTGTATGGTCATAATTTCTGATGGGTATTGATGATTCCGAACCCATGACTTTGTGTACAGGGACAGTTCTAACCCTATCTTTGTCTCTCTAGTTACATGCAGATATAGTCCATTATGTTATTCTTAGAAGCTACAATGTATTCTATTGGGTACCACACCTACAAGATTCCAGCCTCCCTGCTCCTGCAGAGCTGGTAAAAGAGTGTCTCAGGGCCATTGATTTCACCACCAAAGGCAACATTTAATCACAGTGGTTTAGTTCAAGTGGCTTATATGTTAGACCAGAAGCTGCTAAAGTTACCCCATCTACAGTCCTCTGGCTCCAGTTTCAAGGTTGATTCTGGGATTCCTGTTGATAATCCCACCTAGTCTGTAAAACAACTCTGCAGGTGTCTGGATGTCAGGAAATGACAGACATGATTCTGTATTCCCCAAGGAAGTTCATAGACCAGGTGACCAGACTCTGGTTATCAGAAGGTGGCACACTCTGCACCCAGATACTGGCTACATCCCAACCAGCTATCCCCTTCCACCTCATCCCCGGGTCTCATTCCTTCCTTGGAATTCCATCCCTTCTCCCTGTGTCCCAGCAATCACGGAGAGCTGGCTTCAGGTTTGTGCCATGGAGCTGTCCCTTTTCCTTGGATACCTATAAAGAACCTCACACACACACTCTGCTTCCTGGGTCTGAACTTTCAGTAGAGCCCCACCCTGCTGCTGAATGTATTCTCATATGGCCACGGCCCTAATAACTTCACACTCCCAGTGACTGTTTGCTTCAATGTCTCCCTGAACCCCAAACCCAAGCTTTATTTTGTAACCCCAAATATTCTGTGTTAAAAAAAATTAAAACTGGAGGAGCTGAGAAGGATCCCCACAAGATTTCAGATACCATGCCAAGTTCTTACCTATGGTAGGCCCACGGAAACATGGAGGAGTGACCTGGGGCACTGGAAATGTGTAGCATCCCCAATGTCCTGGAAAACAAAAGAAGGCACAGTCGAGTGGCACAAAGTTACCACGGAAAGAAAGAAAAAAAGTCAGGACTAGCTGCAGTGGTTTGTTTTGTTTTTTGTTTGTTTTTGTTTTTTGTTCTTACTCTTTGGGGGCCTGCTACCCAGGTCCCAAATAATCACACAGAGACTTATTCTTTCTCATAAATGCCCAGTCTTATCTTGGTTCGTTTTTTAGCCAGCATTTCTTAAATGATCCCATCTATCTTTTGCCTCTGGGCTTTTATCTTTCTCTGTTCTATAAACCTCTTACTCCCAGGGTGGCTGTGGAGCTCAGTGGCTGGCTCCCTTTCGCTCCCCCCCCCACACACATACAATTGCTCTTCCCAGATTTCACCTTCTATTTAATCTCTCTGCCTGCCAGCCCCACCTATCCTTTCTCCTGCCATGCTATTGGCCATTCAGCTCTTTATTAGACCAATCAGGTATTTTAGACAGGCAAAGTAACACAGCTTCCCAGAGTTAAACAAATGCAATATAAAAAAAAAATGCAACACATCTTTGTGTCATTAAACCAATGTTCCACAGTAACACATCTTCAACTAATATTCCACAACAATTGGCCCTGAAGCCTGGCCTTTGCTGGTCACCAAAACAAGCTAGAATCCCATAGCACACCTGTGCTGTGTGTCTCCTGTCCTTCACACAGAGAGACCCTGACACTGTGGGCTGCTCCTGCTCACAACATTGTGAGTTTTGTATATACTCATGAAACACCTTCTCCCCTTCTCTGAGACTCCTGTGGCCCGTTACCTCTCCTTTCTTTCTGTCCATCCCTGCAGCTTCCTGGACTGACTTCTGACCTCTAAAGATCTACATACATTTTGAGTAGTTAGACTCTGTGGCTCCCTTCAGCCTGCATGATGCTGCTGTGACTCACAGTGTTGTGTGCCCATTAGAAGTTGGTCCTGCTTCCTGCTGAGCAAGGGCCTGTGGGCCAGTCACAGGTAGTCATTAGGGCTGTTCCCATGCTTTGACTAGCCTGAGAGAGCTAGGAGGAGTGGGATTGTGAGGCTATGTGTGGACACAGATTTCATAGTTCAGGGGGAATGTGTCTGAGGGGAAGAATATGGGTTTCTGGAAGTTTCCCAGCAATTTCCAATCTGCTGTAGTATGTGCCTCTTAAGAACAGAATCAGAGGCCTCCAGATTTTCCACAACTTCATGGATGTTTAGTCGGGTTGGGGCATCTAATAGACCACTTAGAAATGCCTGCTTAATGCAATTATTATTATTAGCTTTGTGTGTGTATGTATGGAGAAGGACATGCACATGTGTCACTGTACCCTAGCGGAGGCCTTGGGTGTCAGTCCTTGCTTTCCACCCTGCTTGAGGTAAGGTCTCTGGTTATTTGCTGCTGTGCATAGCAGGCTAGCTGGCCCGTAAGCTTCCAGGGATTTGTGGGTCCCTAACCCCTATCTCACAATAGGAGCACTGGAGTGACAGATGCACATCGTCACGCCAGCTGTGTATGGTTCTGAGATCCCAGTGCTTATAGAAGCAGCCAGAATGCAGCTGTTTGATGAGTGTCCAGTCATGTTTGCTCTGTTCATAAGGTGCATTTCTGTGATACTGAGCATTTCCACATGTAAAAGGACTGGAATTAGCTCAGGGCTCCCAAGATCAAATTCTCAGCACAAAGGATGTTTATCTGCCCCAGAGGGACAGACAGCAGAGAGGGACAGACAGCAGAGAGGGACAGACAGGAACAGGAGACAGGATGAGGGAGAAGGGCAAGGAACAAGGGAGAGGGTACAAGGTGCTTGTCCAGGATGGGGACAAGGGACTGCCTGTGAGCAGAGAGGAGACAGATATAGCCCATAGGAAAATGCAGTTTATAAAGGTAAAGAGTAAACCTTCTGTTAGGATGAGGCGTTTAATTTAATTGAGCATGTTAATCAGGTGAGCCAAAGGGGGTTCTCACGGCTGGACTTCAGATTCAGTACTTTGATTGCTGAAACTTGTGCAGCCTCAGGAGGAGGAAACAGCCAAATAAAGAAAAGAGCCTTGGTGGCCAGAGTTAGGAGCGTGATGTACAGGCGTTTAGAAAGGCAGAGAGAATGGGGAGAAGGGCAAGGCCTGCCTGAGCCATGTCTGCCCTGCTCAGGCTGGCCAGAGTTCCTTCAACTTGTACATTTTTCATATGAATAGCTTTCTTGGGAAGTTGTCTGTTCAAATCTTTTGCTAATTCACTTCCTTGGCTGTTGGCTGACTTGCAGTGGTCTCTGAGATTTCTGTATCCAGTGGGATTTCTTATTAAAGACACATGACTTAAAGTGTTGTCTGCCAGGGATTTGTTGGCCATTATCTGTCTCTGTCTCTGCCTCTCTCTGTCTCTGTCTCTCTGTGTCTCTGTGTCTCTGCCTCTGTCTCTCTCTGTCTCTGCCTCTGTCTCTGTCTCTCTCTCTCTGTCTCTGCCTCTGTCTCTGTCTCTCTCTCTCTGTCTCTGTCTCTCTCTCTCTCTCTCTGTCTCTCTCTCGTGTGTGCACACATGCACACGCACCCACCTGTGGAGAGCAGCAGAGGGTACCATCTCCCCTGGAGCACACACAGACTTTCTCCTGGGCCATGCACACTGCTCTCTCTCTGTGATCCTGGCCTCCCCAACATCTTAGGATCTCCATTGCAACTTAGGCTTCCCCTTCACGGCTTCACACACAGCTTCTTGAGTATCTCTGTGAGGACTCTGCTCCAGCTCCACATCGCTTGTCCTCAGCTTCTCTGCACACCTTCCTTAGTCCGGAATCCTCCATGTCTTTGAAACTAGCACCACCTGGATGACATTGCCAAGTTCTGCTGCCACCTTAAGATACTACAGTCATGTCACCTTCTGGGCACTGATCCCTGGAGACAACCTGGGAAGGGACAGTGAAACCCTTTGGGTTTCTTCACAGATGGAGCCTCTGAGAGGTGCCTTTCTGCCTTCTATCCTGACTCAGTGCCCTGTGAGGTGCTCTTCAGGGGTGCTGAGCCCTTTGATAAACACAGCTGCTTTTCCACACCAGCCTGGTCTCTCTCAGGTCTTGAAATTTCTTCTGCTGAGCTAAGTGGCCGATCGGCTCTCAATTCTGCTTCAGTTCCTTCTGGCATAGGCAGAACGAAGCCAGACTCTTGCCCTAGTCTCATTCCTGATAGCCCTCGCTCCCCTCCAGACTTCATGAGCTGGGTCCCCACTGTCCATGTTTTCCTCATCTTTCAGATGAACCCAGGGCAATGTTTAGTCTAGGATGACTTTCCTGACCCCAGGGACCTCCTCCTGTGTTTGCAGCTTGTGCTTTATGGCTTATGGCCTCGTTCTCTGGCTGAGGGGATTGGCCACATGTCCTTACTTTGCTTGAGGTCCCAGTGTTTGGCTTCCCCTGGGCCCCAGTATCCTGAGAGGTATCCCTGCTGATTTCATGGGTGCACATGGGAGGCCAAAGCAGTACTTCCAGTGTCTCCCTCTGTTGCCTTGGAGACAGGGTCTCTCACTCTGAACATTTTTGGTCAAGCTGGAGGTCAACAAGCCTCAGCAATCCTTCCAGATTTGTTTCTCTCAGGTCATCCCTGAGCTTACAGACACGCGTGAGCATGCATCCCTGACATCTCACCTGGATGTGGAGGGTCTGAACTCCGCTCCTCACACCTGTGCATGAGTTCTTACTGACTGAACCCATCCCAGCCCCTGCTGACTCTTTGGTGACCTGTCTCAGGGACTTGAGCTGCAGAGCCCTCCCTGGACCCTCTGCAGCTTCCTGCACTCTGTAGGGGAGATACAGGACACTCCGCATGTCAGTGCAACTTGAAGACAGTCCAGGAAGAAAGCAGAGCTTTGGTCATGTCTCCCCTCCTGAGTGAAGTGCTTTTTATCCAATGCCCAGGCCATTGCTGAATTCGTTTTGTCCAGTTTTTTCTTCTCTCGTTTTCATTGTTTTTTTAGAGTTGTCTCAGGAGGGAGGCACTCTGTCTGGTGCAGCTCTATTTTGAATGCTGCTTTAATTTTTTTTCTTCAACCAATAAAGGGTTTTACTGGAAATGTTTATTCAACACATATTTATTTTCACAATGTCAACATGCCTAGTACTGTTTTGGGCAAAGGGGAGTGGGGCCATGAGACAGACAGGACCCCAGCCTTCTGAGGTGAGCCAGACAGTGAGTGAGCCTCACAATTAGCTATTTAATTACCATGGCAATAAGAAAGGGTTATAAAAGCTGACAGCATCTGAGCAAATGTGGCAAAGTTGACCTGATTATTTATGAAAGGTTTGTTTTGGAAAATAGGCTGTAATGAGTTCATTTGCAGGATGAGGCAGAGAGATTCTCCTGGAATCCCCAGGAGGGGCTCTGGCTGAGGGGAGGAAGGAGCAGATCCCCATAGGGGGTACCGTCCTGCTGACTGGCAGCTCTGCCTGGCAGCCTGCCAGATGTCCATCCAGCACATGTGTGTTCGCAGGTGGAACAAGGCTGCCTGGGGAAGCCACTGGGTGGAGGCCCCTACACCTCATCTACCTGCATCGGGCCATTCACCTGCTCGTTCTTCTTTTCTAATAACCCACATGCTGAAGATACAAATGTAAAACAGCCCTTGGAGACCCAGCCTGCCCAACTCCTTCCCTTCAGGTGGAGAAATTAGGGGAGTCAGTGATAGGAGAGAATGACCCCATAGGGAAATGAGGCTGGAATTAGACTCCCTGTCTCTTGAGCCATAACGCCTACCTGAAAGCTGCTGGTGCTGCTGCAGTGGGCAGGGCTGGAGCAGTCTCTGGGCTGTGCATACTAGCAGCCCCTCCTTTCCAGCACCACTGATCTCTTCTGAACTGTCTTGCAAGAATGGTCCCACCGACACCCACCAGCAGAGCCTAGTGCATTTATTATTCATACCAAGGAGGGTTTCGGGGCAGCTGGCACACACTGACTGGGAAGCACATTATTGTTTCATTAAAGATTGATCACACATGCAGCTGGTCATTTAAATAATGGCTCTGCTGACACCGTTAATTGAATGATAAACGATTCCACCCCTGCCCTTCCAAGTCAATACCAGCACTGTTCCAGAAGAGCACAGCCTGTTCTTGAGGCGGGGCTAAGGAGAGGCTAGGGGTGGGGCAGATCGTTCCAGTTTCACACCAAGTGGGTTTGGGGGTCACAGAGGCCAGGCTGGGGCATTTCAGGCTGCCTGAGTGTTCAAGAACCTATTCACAGCTGCCAAGAGCTCAGCCAATGTTAAACTTCTCCACTAGAAACTTGATTTAATTTAATGAGACAGATATTGCATGTGGTTTAATGGTACTTTATTACAGAAACAGACCGATGGAGGCTTAGCGTGCTGGAGAGCACACTGGACCTCGCAAACCAGTGTAGTCCTTCTGGAGAAGATAGCCACCACAAGCTGTTAGGATAGAGGGAGGCATCAGGGAACATGGTTATGTATCATTCATTCATTAACTCATTGACTCATTCACCATTCTTTCATTTTTTACCCCTTCCATTCATTTATTGATCACTCATTCATTCTTTCGCATCTGATCATTCATTCATTCATTCTGCATGTGCTCACTCATTCATTCTTTCTCATCTGATCATTCATCATTCTGCATTCATTTATTCCTTCATCCACTCATCCATCATTCTTTGTTCATTCATTGTCTTAGTGTTTCTATTGCTGTGATAAAGCACCATGACCAAAGGCAAGTCAGAGAAGAAGGGTTTGATTCCAGTTTGCAGCACCACAGCACAGTTTATCAAGGAAAGGAGACAGGTCAGGAACCTGGGGGCAAGGGCTCATGCAGAGGCCGTGGAAAGTGCTGGTTACTGGCTTTCTCCTCAGGGCTTGCTCAGTCTGCTGTGTAGCACCCAGGATCACCAAACCAGAGCTGACATTGTCCACTTAAGCTGGGCCCTCTCATATCAATCATTTATCAAGAAAATGAATTGCAGGCTTGTCCACCAACCAGCCTGCTGGGAACATCTTCTTAGCTGAAGTTCCTTCCTTCTTCCCAGACGACTCTGGTTTATATCCAGTTGACATAAAATCAGCCAGCACATTCATTTACTCATTCAGTTTACTCAGTCATTCTTAATTTATTTATTAACTCATGTGTTCACCCATTCACCACTTGTTTCCTTACACACTTGTTTATTCACTCACTCCATCAGCCATCAAGTCATTCATTGATTCCTTCACTCCTTCCTCTTCTTCCAAAACTCAGTTCAGAGGGAGAAGAGAACAATTAGACGGCTCAGCTGGGAGGCTGGGCTGCCCAGGGCACACCGCTGAACCTCCCCGTGTGGCTCCTGGGAGAAGACACCCCAACTGAAAATCACAGCACACACATTTCTCTCAGGAGAGTAGTCAGCACTGACCTCCAGGTACCCAGAGCCCATCTTGGATGCCGAGTCTTTCCTCCTTTGAGCACAAGAGCTGCAGGGTGGAGCTGCCCAAGCAAAGCCGGTTGGAATTCTAGCAATTACAAGTCTCAGGTGTGATTGTGTCCAGGCAGGCTTCAGATTGCTGGCAGAGAAACTGGATCAGAAGGCAGCCTCCAGGACCCAGGGCTCAAATACTGACCATTACAGGGTCTGTGGAGCCATTGTTGTGGGTCCGGGCTGACTGGGCCATTTGAAGGACGTCAGACATGACTGGGATTCTTGTTGCTCCCTTCTGTGGAGGAGGTGGTCTTTCTGTGAGCTACACAGAGGGTCTATTACAAGGACGGAAGCATGCCTGAGCCCCACCACCACCACCACTGATGATGTGTTCTGGTGGAAATTTCCACTGAAGTTAGGTCTCATGCCTCGCTATCTTCTCTCACCTTGCCCACTTTGTGCCAGATTCTCTTCCCATTTACACTTCTTCATGGACCCATTTGTCTTTTCCAACTCAGAAGCCCAGATGAGTCCTGATACTGGCAGTTTCTCCTAACCAGTTGAGCCCGGACCTATCTGGTCCAGGCTGATGTCACCAAGAAGGTGATGCGTGGCCATCTTCCTTCATCCTCACAGAGGCTCAGAGCAGCAATGATCTGAGGTACACCTGAAGGACCAAGATCCTGGCAACATGGTTTGTGTGGCTCTGGAAGTGACTTTTGTGTTTTCACTTCATGGAAAACCCTGCTTGCTCTTTGCTCATTATGATCAAGGCACTGAAGACGGTTAGTAGGTGAGGGTGGTCCCCATTCTGGACACTGTGTGCAGAATTATATTTGGCTTGAGGTCACACCTGCAAACACAGTCTCAGATACCAGGGGCTCGGGGTCAAGCTGGGTGGTGACAGTGGGGCTGTAGTGCTCTGCTCTTGGATTAAGGGTGAGGCTGGTCTCCTAGCCATTGAGTATGGGAAGACGTAGGAAGATTGCAATTAAAGCTTTATCATTTTCCTTTAATCATGTCAAAATGAACCATTAAACAGCCAACATTTGCCTTTTGGAAGCATAACTTAAGGTTGACAAAGGAGGCATGCATATAATAGAGAATTGTCCCAATTATGTCTGCTTTTTGATTGGGGGAAGGGGACTAGAATTTAGCACTATGGAAAATTAAAATATTGAGAATGTAGCTATGGAAAAGATGAGTTCGCCTTCTCCTCAGCAGCCCTTCCTCCCACGATTAATCAGATGATGGGCTAATCCAAGCGGCAGGTTTTGCTGAGACTGCGTTTTGGGGCTTCACAGAGAGAGAGAGAGAGAGAGAGAGAGAGAGAGAGAGAGAGAGAGAGAGAGAGAGAGAGAGAGAATGGCGGTGAAGTGTAGCTGAGCTGCAGGCACGGGGGCTGTCAGCTGCACCCTCCGCTTCGGAGATGGCTGGGCAACTCCTGGCTACTGCTGTCACTTTCACTAATCCTTTTCCTCAGGCCAGGGAGCCTTCAGGGAATCCATGGAGGTGGCGATGTGACAGCCCAGGGCTCTCACTGCCTCTGAAAGCCAGCTGTTTTCTCCAGGCAGGATCCACACAGGGGTCAGGACCATTCTTTCAAGGTCAAACTGCAAAGTGGGCTCTGCTGAACAGCATTGAAATTTCTTTCTTTCAGCATTGATTAGGAGTGTGCATATGGCAGGGAAGTGAAGCTGTATTATGTTGAGAGAGCACCCCAATCACGCACCCCAGGGCTGATGCTGGGCATCCTGCCGTTATTTTCACCTCCCCGAACCCTTGGGTGCTCTGGAGCATGCATGTTGCCTCTGGAACCCTGAGCATCAGTGTCTGGGTCTCCAGGAGGCTGGATCTCAGGGCCTTTGTGGCTGCAGTCTGTTGGTGGCTATTTTCAACCTGAGCTCACACACCTGAGCAGCTTCTTTCTGGGACGCATACAGAACATTTAAAAAATACTTTTAAAGACCCCTATGAAGTCTGTCTATGGACAGAACCATCCAGTATCTGCAGGACTCATGGAGGCTATTCCTAGGCTGTCCACTCAGGGAAGATAAAGGTTCTCATATATATGAAGGGAGGGGGCTCTGCATGGCCTTCCCCAGGACCATGGGGAAGGACTAGCTTGCAATCTGGTGTAAGTGGCCAAACGGTGTACAGCCACCATCCTACTTATGGAGGTGGCTGGTGAATACAGGGTGAGCCTTGATGGCCTCTGTCTTAGTTTAGAGTTTCTATTGCTGTGAAGAGAACCATGATCACAGCAACTCTTAGAAAGGAAAGTATTTAGCTGAGTGGTTTACAGTTCAGATGTTCAGTCCATTATCATTATGTGGGACATGGTGGCGTATGAGCAGATATGGAGAAGGAGCTGAGAGTTTTACATCTTGATATGCAGGCTATAGGAAGTGGTCTGAGATACTGGACGTAACTTGAGCATATATGAGACCTCAAAGCCAGCCTCCACAGTGACACACTTCCTCCAACAAGGCCATCTCTTGTTGTTTGTTTTCTGGCTGCTCAGTGAACACACCTGAACCTGCTGATATTTTAACTTCTGTCTGCACCCATGGTTCGCAGTCAGCACCAGACCATGGCCTGGTGAGATTTCTGTCCTGCTGGCACTGGCCTGGCTGCATTTGTGGCGCCAAATGTTGTTTTTTATCTAAGTTGTTCTACTTACAAATAAAAACTTAGGAGTCAGATGTTGGGATGAAAACCTACTAGATCAAAGAAACTGAGAAGCAACCAGCTGACCATCCTTTTCGGCTGGAGCCTCAGCAGGAGAGAGCCTCTCCCCAAGCCAAAAAGACCACGAATCTCTAAGTCCCTCCCTATTGTTGGATCCTCCTACCCTCTATGGCTGAGTCTTGTCAACTAGACACTGACTCTGCCACCATCCAAGGTTAATTTTATTAACGAGGTCTCAGTGTTTCACAGTGCCATCAAATATCTTGCAATAATACCTGCTTCAACAAAGCCACACCTCCTAATAGTGCCACTCCCTTTGGGGGGCATTTTCTTCCAAACCACCCCAGCCTCCATACTACTGGGTCCTCCCTCTCCTACCTCTGACAGGAGCCAGACATCTGCAAGCCTGTAGGTGCTTCCCCAGCCAGCTCTCTTCTAATAAGAGAAGCAGATCTTGGAAAGAGTTCTAAATAGGTGTTAGCCACTGGCCACTAGACATCGGCTCAACCTTCATGTGCCTGTGGAGCAGCATCGATGGGCCAGGAAGTTCCCTCGGAAGCAGGAGGCTCTGGGGCCATCATTCTGTACTGTGTGCAGGGCCATTTGTTCTAGCCTTCTTATCAAGCACCTATTTCTGTTCTGCCGCTTTGGGAATGGGTTCTGCATCCAGAGAGGAAGAAGCTGGAGTGTGGGGAAGGGTAGCCAGTGCCACCCAGCAATGGCTTCTGGTCTTGGCCGTCTCATGCATTTCCTTCCCATTCACAGTGGGAAATTCCTGAGTGAGCCAGCCACCCTTCATGCCACTCTTGCTTCTGAGGACCTACTGGTCTTAAACAGGACAGTTGGAGCCAGCAAGGTGGCCAGAGGGCAAAATCACTTGCCCAAGTAATCCGACCACCTGAGTTGGAAACGTGGAATCCGCAGAGCCAGGGAAGAAAATGAGTCCTACGAGGTGTACTGTGACCTCCACACTTGTCTTGTGGCACAAACCTTACCCCCAACACAACTCTCTCTCCCTCCTCTCCCTCCCTTCTTTCCCCCCTCTCTCTCTTCCCCTCCCTAAATACAAACAAATCATTTAAAACAGAATATCCATGGACTCAGTATCTGCCAGCACCTACCTGTAACTGTGGATGCTCTGGGATTACACTGCTGAATCAATCCTGTTGATTCTATGATGCTTTGTCACAGCCGTTCTTGGTGGCCCCTCAGTCCTCTCCCTGGAGGGTGGCCTTCATCTGACCAGTTCAGACCCAGCAAGTTCGGGGTGGCGTATGAGCAAGTGAACCTGACCCAGGGAAAGAAGCTGGGACAATAAAACCTGGTGAGTCAGGGAGCCGCCTGTCTGACTACTTCACTGCAATGGCTGGGCAGCCATGGGGAAGGTTTGGTGGGTTGGGCTGATGGGTATATCCCTGTGGAGCTTGGAACCTCTGAGGGTCCCAAGAGGTTCTTGTTAAAGTTGCATACCTCTGGCTGCGCTGCCTTCCCTAGGTGACCCCAGCTTGAGTATTTCGTGTCTCTGCAGCACCCTCCAGAGGTTCCTGTGTCCATCCTGAATTCCCACTGTACCGCCCTCGTTAGCTGCCCTGGATCCCATTTTTAGGCATTTTATTGCTGACACAGCAGCATGGCCCATCTCAAGGAATCTGTCAAGCTCAGAAACCCATCACCCCCCGTTGGGAATGTGTCCCCCAGTGGATAAAGCAACAGAAACTTATACATTTTTATCCCAGGCAATGGGGGAGGGGAATCATGCTCCCATGACAAACATAGGAAAGCAAGATAGCAGCAAGGCAGTCGGCGTCAGTGTGTTGGGTACATATGAGTGGGCATGAACAATTTTGCTGTCAGTGCCATCTGGCAAGGGGGCCTTATTTTTGGACAAAACAGTATCGTCATACTTGGGAGTTTCAGAGACTAGGCTGAAGTTGGTAACAGCTACTTTCTGAATGATCAAGGGAAGTGGCTTAACCCTTCTGGGCCTCAGTTTCCCTGTCTGAGACTATATGCGCCTCAGATACTGAAAGGCCAGGAGGGTGCTAGCTGACCGATATCACCATGTGCTTGCGGTTGCTCCTCTGCATGTGTGTGCCTGTGACACAGAGGAAGGTGAGGGTGGAACTGTGCAGAGCTCCAGCCCCAGGAAAGCCTTCCGACCTCACACCATTCTACAGTGCCAGGGAGAAACCTTAGTCTCCTAGCTGTAATAGTAACCCCACCACTTACAGGGACTGTAACAGCTTCCCACGGGTGGGGTGCACTAAACATGGGTATGCATGTGTGCAGGAGATGCCTGTTTCCTGGTATGTACTCTCAGCTTACACTGACAGTCACCTGTGTGTTTTGAGCATGCCCGGATGGTTTCTTTACGAGAAAGCATTTGCTTTTGTGACCTTTAAAAAGCCCAATTAAAGTTTATGTGGTGCTGGAAGGAAGAGTTTATTTCCCAGTTATTATGAACTCTGCAGGCTGCATTATTCTGGTGATGGGGACTCCTCCCTCCAACTGTGACTTCAGGGGCTAGTCTGATGGGTTTCAGGGAAAAGATCTTTGCTTGGGATGAACACGAGGATGAGAGACAGGGGTTACCCTGTGTCATCTCTGTGTTGTCTGTGGTACTGTAGCCTGCATCCAGCCAGGGATGTGAAACTTCCGAAGCTGGTGATGACCACTAACCCACCATGGTCAGCACTTCAGAGTCATCTGCCTCTCTGGCTTCATGAGTGGGACACTGTGGCAGGACACGTTCATATACAGGGGATTCCAGAGCACCTTGATGTGACTGTGATGTTGAATTTAAGCAGGTCTGTCCCCTGTCTGAGAGGTATTTGCAAACACTTGGAAGCATCACAGATGCCCATGTTCTGTGAGTGCTGGCCATGGCTATAGGACACCTGCATGTAGACAGGAGATAATGAGGTCCTTGGGGCTAAGTCCCCAGAGAGGCAGGGCCATGCTAAGTGGTGTCCTGGTGCATGTGCTTTCCTGGGATGGTGTAAGAGGGTTGGTGCTCATGTGTGACAATACTGTGACTCTAGGTCACAATGGTCTCTTATGATATTGGATGGGGAATGTAAACAAATGGGGCTGGACAGCTCAAGGAGGTTTCAGAGGCTTTCTTGGGAAAGAGAAGTTGGGAGCTGTAGCCCCAGGTCCTGGCCACAGTTTGGCATCAGACTACATGACTTGTGGCATCTCCTACCTTCTTGGGAACAGGTTAAGAGGCAAGCTTGTCAGAAAGCCTGACGATTGTTGTTTAGTGCATGGGGACAGATAGCTGAGAAAGGGCAGAAGAGCCCTGTGATTTTAGGTGAAAAGCTGAGGACCTGATGGTCCCCTAGGACCTGCTCACTTCCCGGCAGGATACCCCCCCCCCCATCCTGGTTCACATCTGCAGGAGCTCAGGATCATTTCTGATGGAAATGTGGTGACCTTGAGCTCATGCTGGATAAGCCTCCAGATTTGTCAATCCAGGGCCCTGATGGATTGGGGATGCTAACTGTGAACTCTGGGAAGCCAGGTAGGGAGTAGGAATCTGCAGAAACACCCGCTTACTAGTGCCTCCATCAGGAAGAGCAGGGCTGCTTCCACCTTTCATTATGCTTCTCATCCAAGCTTGCCTGAAAGAAGCCCTAGGTGTATCAGCCTGCCAGCCAGGCTGTGACAGCGCCTTCAGAAGAAAGGTCACCAGACCTCTGCTTGTTTGCAGGCTCTGTAGAAAGGGTCTAATTACTAATTAAAGTCTAGGCTTTCCAGGTTGGAATGCTAATCCTTACCAGCTGTGTGGTCTTAATTATACTTCCCATGTGACATCCTAAGGAGCAGAGCTGGGACCGGGAGGATGTGGGAACTGGAGGGATGTGCCAGCTTTCCATAGACTGTGGCCCCAGCCTGGGTACCCACCTCTCTCCTCTTGTTCCCACATTTTTGAAGACAAGCGGCTCTTGTCTCTTCCTTAGAACATATGCAGAAATGGAGCTCCCAGAAGACCAGGGCCTCTTCTTTTTAATCGGTTTAAGTTGTCTCCTAAAGAAGCCACATGGGCCTAGAGCTGGCTCAGGCAGGCCCTGAAGCCATTTCCCAGCTCTTCCTCCCAATGATTATGGTTCAGGCTGCCTCAGGTTTGTGTCTCTATGGAGGCCCAGCCAGCGCCTAGACTCTGTCTTTCCTGGAAATAGGAGCTGAGCACTCTGGGGGCTTAGAAAGTGAGTGTTCACATAATAAACAGGGAAGGCATGAATGCTGAGTGGGCTAAGAGCCCCACTCAGGGATGTGACTATCTGAGAAGATCAGCCTGTCAGCCAGCCCTGGGTCCAGCCAGCCCTTCCTCACCTTGCCCTGTCCAGCCTCACATCCAGGTGGAGCTCTACTGCAGACGCCATTCTCTCCTACCTGACCTCACCTTTGTTCTGTAGGGCTCACACTCATACACCAGGAGCCATTTCTGGACCCACTGCAGCACCCAAAAGACACTCCTGGGGCTCCACTCTCTGGAGCCTCATCACGGTTTTATCCAGAACCTTTGCTAACAGCTGACATGGACTGAGCTTCTGTGTTTGAGGGCAGCCATCCCCATGGAGCATGCTTTCTCAGCACTCCTTGCTGTTCCAGGGCTAGTCCGCTAGCAGTCAGCATTGGATCTGCATTCTCCCAGTGAAAGGATAACGGACAAGGTGATGAATGAATGCTGCTATTGTAGAAGCCAAAGAGAGGATTAATGTGCTGGGGCTCAGGGTGTGGTAGGACCCTCCAGCTGCATCATAGCAGCAGCAAACCCTCAGAGAAAATTGAGAAAAGAGGGGGTAGCTGCAGCTCAGACACCTGCTTATCCAGCCCCAGGCATCTGGGGTAGCCCATGGCTGAGGCTGCGCTCCACCATCTATCAACAGGGCCCATGCTGTCTCCACTAGATACTCACTGAAGTGGAAAACTACATTTCCTAAATTGCAATGCTCAACAGCTTAAGCATTTCAGGGGCAAGGAACTGGATCACCAGGAAGGAGGGGGCACAGCCTTGTGTGACTTCATGGAATCTGTTTCTATTCAACTTGGATGCAGAGAAAAGTGACAGAGTGAAGATGCTACCCAAGTCTCAAGTGGTGAACCAATCACTTTATTTACATGATCATGAGTGACGGGTTTCTCCCAGGATCACGCAGGAGATGAGCAGGAGCAGCACCAAAAGTCCTACCCAGCACGAGTGATACCTCATGAAACCCACATCCCTGGAATCCCACCCAGCCAAACTCCCACCTCCCATATATTCTAGCACCTGCTAAAACCACGTGCATCTGGGCAGAATTAGAACGGACAGGAGAATGAATGAGTGGCTAGAATCTCTGGTGAGATCTAATGACACATCTCCCATTCTAGGATCTCACGTAGGTCTTCACAGCCACTCTGATTTCAAGATGACAATTATCATGACATGCATGGGAGACAGAGTTCCACACCATGGTCAGCTTCATGGAGGACATGAGACAGAACACCAGTCACAGCCTGAGACTAGTGTGACAGACAGATGCGGGCTTTACCCCTCACTCAGATCTGAGAGTGTCAGTGAATGTGCCAGCCAACACACACACACACACACACACACACACACACACACACACACACACACACCCCGAGTTCCCTCCTCTCTCCTGTTTCTCTACTGTTTAAGTGATGTCACACACAGAGCCAGGGCAGTTTAAAAGAGAAACAGAGCCAGGCGGTAGAGGTGCACAGCTTTAATCCCAGCACTAGGGAGGTGAAGATAGGAAATGATATATGGCTGGGCAGAGAGAAGAGTGTCAGGTTGGAGGAGACAGGAGCCCACTTTGACCTGGGAGTTGGTAAAGGTAAGAAGTCTCTCTAGTGGTTGGCTCCTTTACCTCTCTGATCTTCGGGCAAGCTTTATTAGTTAGAGCACAAACAAAATATCACCACAATTGAGGCCATGGTTATCATGACTCTGGCATCTGCCAAGCTTGGCACAATAAAGATCTTGTGTCAGCCCCAGACCAGGGCTACAGTGAAGCTGGAGAAGGGATGTGGATTCTCTTTTCTTCTGCCCTGCCAGCTACTTTCTAAACAGAACTGCTGGGCTCAGACTCCAGGACCCCCAAGCCAGGGTACAGGGTGCTCCTAAAGGAAGTTCTCTGCCCACCCTCTCATCCAGGGACAATCATAGTCCCAACAGCTAGCTGCTTCCCTGATGGAACCACCAGACACAGCTCTGCGATCCAAGAGAAGAGGGCAGGACTTCTGTCTGTGCCCTCACTACCTCCTTGCCTAACCCCGGCATATAACAGGAGCTCAGTAAATATTCATGGAAGAAATGAAATTTGCAAGACATTTAATAGAAACACTGTTACAGTTTGTGCTGCCCCCAGACTTCATTTCTCCCCATGACATTTGAAGGTTGTTAAACCAGAAATTGTGGTATCATTATCCCTCCATCACCTGTCTGACAGTGTGCTCTTAAGGTTCCTGGCAGCTACAAGTTCTCAACAGCCTGCATGTGTGTGCTCTTCCTCACATTAGCATACTGAGATCCTGAGCTTCTGGTCTCACCTACTTCTGGCTGGGGGATTAGTTTGCTGGGGAAACTGGGGCACAGGAGACCTGGATTTGGTCTATTAGCTGATATTCCAAGTGGGACGAAGCTGGTAACTTTGCTTGCCATCCTGAAAAGGTCAGGGGAGGCAAAGGACCAGTCCAGCTCTCATGATCATTAGTATTAATTACCAACTAGACAGGATCTAGAGTCACTAGGAGACATAGCTCAGCGTACACCTATGAGAAATGATCCAGACTAAGGTAATTGAGGTGGAAAGACCCATCCTAAAAGTGGGTGGCACCATTCTCTAGGCTTGAGTCCTGGACTGAATATGAAAGGGAAAACTCAGATGAGCAGACTGCCTGCTTCCTGCCTGAGGAACTGTGATCAGCTGCCTCAAGCTCCTACTGCTGAGACATCCACATCTTGGAGGACTAACACAGGCAACCATGAGCCGAAACCAACCCTTTCTCTCTTAAGTGACTTTTCTCAGAGTATGTTATCATAGCACCAAGAAAAAATAATTAACATATGCCTGAAGGAGGCAGAGGGGAGTCAAGGATGCTGGGATTCTTTCTTGGTGATTCTAGGGTGTGCAGAGACAGAGGAAAGCTCTGAAGCTGTGTGAAGGGGCACATCTTCTATTATCTGTAGCTATTTTCACTCGCTGAGGAAAGATTGGCCATTTTTCAGGTGAGACTAGGACCCACACAGGGAAGTCTGTCTGTTTCCCTCTGAGCCCAGATGAAGCAAATAGACACGAGAAAAAAAACCTGGGGAAACCAGACAGTAAGAAACAAAGCCATCTCAGGTTACAGATGACAGTCTCCCTAAAATATTAATAATAACCTTTAGAACAACAGGACTGTCCGTCGGTGCATCTGGATACAAGGTCAGTATATAAGCATCCTTCATGTTTCACTAACTAGCATGGTGACACACACCTTTGATCCCAAGGGAAACAGAGGCAGGAGGAGCTCCGTGAGCTCAAGGCCAGTTCAGTCTCCAGTCCACACAGTGTTATAGGCCAGCCAGGTCTAAGCAGTGAGACCCTGTCTCAAAAAGACCCAAACCAAAACCAAACAAAGAAATCATAGATCAAAACGTTTTCTCTATCCACCTGTAACACTCCAAAAGCAAAACTGAAAAATATTCCATTATGTTAACATTACAAAGAACAAAATAATAAAGGTACCAGATTTGTAAATCAATAATTCTTAAATACTGTTCACAGAGATGAAGAAAGCCTTGGTCACAGAAAGATGTCCCCATATAACTTAAAGTGTTTAAAATGACGGTGTCTCCTCAGTGTCCTCACAGATTCAGTGTAATGGCTGTCGGAATCCTAGATAAAGTCCCTTTTTACTTATTTATTTATTTTTGTTGAAATAAATAAACTGTGGCTGATGAGGCAAGGGCACTTGCTGTCAAGCCTAACGGCTTGATTTGATTTGGAGACCCACAGGATGGACAGAGATAACCAACTCCTGAAAAGTTGTCCATTGACCTCCATGTACAAGTCCTGGCATGCATGTGCATTTGTGTGTGTGTGTGTGTGTGTGTGTGTGTGTGTGTGTGTGTGTGTATGTGTGTATGTGTGTGCACCACACACATTAAATACAATGTAATAATTTTTAAAAAGAAATAGACATATATTCTAGAGCTTGAATGAATCTAAAGAGCAAGAGACAAATTGAATGTTCACTCTTTTGATTTCAAAACCAGTGGCCAGGGTACCACAAAGACAGTGTGAACTGCCATCTGGACACACATGGGTCAGCAAAACAGAGACTGAGAGTATCCAGATGTTATGGTTGGATATAAAAGTTCCTCTTCAGGATGTTGAACATTCCATACCTAGCTGATAATGCTATGTTGAAAGGTTCTGGAAACTCTATAGTCACTTTAGGAGATGGGGCCCAGCTGGAGGATGCAGGCCACTGATGTAGGATGGCTTTCTGTCAGCTGTGAATATACTTTGTTACCAGTTGTTAATACAGGAGTTGTTTTGGCCTATGGCAAGTCAGCTTGGAAGCAAGCGGGAAAACCAAGCGGAGATAAAGGAGAAGGGTGGAATTAAAAAGAGACCCTGCAGGTTGCTGCCAAGATAGTAAGATGCAATAAGACACAGAAAAAGCTTCAGAGCCACATGGCAAAATATAGATTAATAGAAATGGGTTGAGTTAAGGTGGAAGAGCTAGTTGGTAATGAGCTGGAGCCATAGGCCAAACAGTTTCTAATTCATACAAGCCTTTGTGTGATTATTTGGGGCTAAGTGACTGTGGGACTGCAGGTCCAGATCACAGGACTAGTCCCGGCCGGAAACTTTTGCCACTTTTTGCCCATCTGCTTTCTGGCTGCTATGGGGTGAGCTTCTTTTCTTTTCTTTTTCTTTTTCTTTTTTTTTTTGTTTTTTTTTCCTTCTTTATTTTGTATTTATCAAAAAAAAACCACAGTAAAAAGAATTTAAAATGTGGAAGAGTTAACAATAACTATACAGAGGATAAGAATGATAAGCATGACTTATCAAGGGTGGAAATACAAATAAGATTGCTACACATATATTTTCTTTGTGTTCATCTTTCCCTCTGAATTTTTTTTTCCCTGTATATCCTTATTCAAGGTCTCTTCCCCCTCCCAAAACATCTGGTCATTTTTCTTCTCTGCGACTCCCCATCCCCTCCCTGGGCAGGGAGCAGACAGTACTATGGTCCCACTGACCCAATAATGCTTAGATCAGTCTCCACTTCTGGCCAAATCCAGTTCTTTCCCCCCCCTTCAAGAGTGAGTCAGGTATTCCTATAGTTGGACTGGGGTTTGAAGGGTCAGTCCAGGGTGTTTCTGATCCCAAGCTGTTCCGTGGTTGTGGTTTGCCGCTTGGGCATGTTTGGCTTTTTTTCTTGTTTGTTTGTTTAGAGACCACTAGTGAGTGAGTACATCCCCTGCTTATCTCTCTGAGTTTGTGAGACTTCGCTCAGGAGGATATTCTCCAAAT
>PVIH01003670.1:0-155552 GCA_004025045.1 Sigmodon hispidus
TTTTTTTTTTTTTTTTTTTTTTTTTTTTTTTTTAAACTTTATTTATTTATTTATTTATTTATTTATTTGCCTTGGTGTTTGCCTGGAACTGGAATTACAGACAGTTGTTAGCTGCCATGTGGGTGCTGGGAATCGAACCCGGGTCCTCTGGAAGAGCAGACGGTGCTCTTAACCGCTGAGCCATTTCTCCAGCCCCCATCCCAATACTTTCGAGACAGAGACAGGCAGATCTCTGATTTTGATGCTATCTCAGTCTATATAGATAGTCCCAGGCCAGGACTTGGGTTTTCTGCAAAGAGCAGGCAAAAAAGCATTCTTAAGCACTGAGCCATCTCTCCAGGGCCCTTTGAAATTTTATTGTTCACTTATGTGTTTGTGCAGGTTGTGTGTGCACCATGGTGCACTCATGTGGCAGCTCATGAGTGTCTCATGCCAGCCAGGGCTGTACACTAAGATGCTGTCTTTTAAAAATTGAAGTTTAGGGCTGGAGAGATGGCTCAGTGGTTGAGAGCACTGACTGTTCTTCCGGAGGACCTGAGTTAGATTTCCAGCATCCATATAGCAGCTAACAATTGTCGGTAATTCCAAGATCTGACACCCTTACACAGTTATACATGCAGGCAAAACACCAATCTACATTAAATAAATAAATAAAATTGAAGTTTGGGCTGGAGAGATGGTTCAGAGGTTAAGAGCAGTGGCTGTTCCTCCAGAGGTCCTAAGTTCAATTTCCAGCAACCACATGGGTGACTCAAAACCATCTATAATGAGGCCCTCTTCTGGCTGCAGGCATACATGCAGACAGAATGCTGTGCACATAATAAGTAAGTAAATTTTAAAAAAATTCATAAAAATTGAAGTTCAAGGTCGACCACAACACTTTTGCAAGTTCCAGACCAGCCTGGGATGCATTAGACTACATCTCAAAACAACAAGAGGAGACTGGTGGATAGGAACACTGGTGGAGAAAGCCTGATGACCTCAGATTGACCGTGAGCCTCCACCTAGAGGTGGAAAGAAGAGCCAGGTGTGGTGGAGTACACCTTTAATTTTAATTTCTGTTCTTGCAAGGCAGAGGCAGACATCTAGATCTGAGAGTTCAAGGGCAGCCTGGTCTACATTGTGAGACTCTGTCTCAAAAGGGAAGAGAAGCGACTCCAGGTTGTTCCCTGGCTGCCACATGAGTGCACCATCGTGCACACACCACAACCTGCACAAACACACAAATGAACAATAAAATTTCAAAGGGCCCTGGAGAGATGGCTCAGTGCTTAAGAATGCTTTGTTGTCTGCTCTTTCCAGAAGACCCAAGTCCTATTCCCCAATACCCCATGTTTAGAGGCTTACAGCCACTTATAACTCCAGCTTCAGGCAGATCCAGGCCTTTGGCTTCCTTGAGCACCTGAACTCACATGCATAGGCATGGAGAAACGGCTCCGTGGTTAAGAATACTGGCTGCTCTGGTGGGTTTGATTACCAGCATGCACATGGCACCTCAACAACCAACATAACCATCATAACTCCAGTTCCAAGAGATTTGACACTCTTGATTTCAGAGGACACCAGACATGCTCTGAGTGCACACACATACCTACCTACCTATACATAAAATAAAAACTAAATTTCTTTAGTTTTGGTTTTCTGAGACAGGGTTTCTCTGTGAAACAGTCCTGGCTGTCCTGGAACTCACTCTGTGGACCAGGCTGGCTTCCAACTCCAGAGATCTGCCTGCCTCTGCCTTCCGAGTGCTGGGATTAAAGGCATGCACCACCATCATTTGGTCAAAAATATTAATTAATTAAAACATTTTTTTCTTATGCAAATATTGAGAGGGCATGCATTTGTATGTGCCCTTGGAGGCCAGAAGAGAATGTTGGATCTCCAGGAGCTGGAGTTACAGGCACTTGTGAGCCAACTGACATAAGTTCTGAGAACTGAACTCAAGAGCAATACATGGTCTTGATCACCGAGTCATCTCTCCAGTTCTTACAAATAAATCTTTTTTTTTTTTTTTTTTAAACTTTATTTTATTTGCCTTGGTGTTTTGCCTGGAACTGGTAACTGGAACTACAGACAGTTGTTAGCTGCCATGTGGGTGCTGGGAATTGAACCTGGGTCCTCTGGAAGAACAGTAACTGCTCTTAACCGCTGAGCCATCTCTCCAGCCCCCCTACAAATAAATCTTAAAATAAAGCAAAACAAGTAGCGACAATAAAAACCTCACCCAAACTAACAAACAAAAAACAAAACAAAACCCAGCTTCTTGGGCCAGATGAGAAAGGAAGCAGCCAATCTGAGGGGTCTAAGGATGTGACTGACAGGAGACAGAGTCAGGCCCAAAATAAAGACTGAGCTTAAGCCTGGAACACAGGGCCAGAAGAGCCAGCATTCCAAGCCTGGCACTTTCCAAGACTTTCTCACGACTGTCAGTTTCACCCAGTACCAGGGGAGCAAAGGTCACCATTTTTCAAGTAGAGAAACTGAGTCAGTGCTTATGCATGGCTGGTGTCTTTCACCTAGCTGGTTTGAAGGGCCTTGAGACAGAACCTCAAAACTCTGGGACCCTGTTGTGCCAAAAGACAGTCTCCATGTGTTTTTGGATGATGGCAGAGTGCAGAGGGTCAGTCTGGTCTGGGAACCTCTAGAGGTGCAGGGAAGAGTGATGATCTCCTAAAGGTCTGCGTTGGAGAAGACTGCTGGCGCCTCCCCTTGAAGTCTCTCTACAGTCCCTGGCAGTGTTGAGTCAGCCAGGATGATGTCACCGGCTTCCGTGGAGCCTGTGCCCCCCTGACCTGGAAGGCGCCTGCCAGGGGCACCAGTCGAGCCTGAAGAAGGCTGGGCAGTTGTCCAGGTCACTCTGTCACAGTTGATTTAGGGAGACTGGAGGTGTCCAGAGCCATCAGCAGCAGCCGAGTGAGTGTCTGGGACCTTGAAACCCATAAGTTATGCTCCTTAAGAGTCTGAGGTGACTTCCTGGGGACTGGGCTCATCAAAATCAGTTTATGCCAAAGGAAATTAATTTCCATCTCTTAGATGGGTCTGGGAAAGAAAAAGCATCTCCAGAGGTAGGCCTGTATGTAGATCTTGGCGTGGGGGTCCTCTATACTAACCATAGTATCACTGGTCCTTGGGCACGGAGCCTAGGGCCATAGGGGAAGGGAGTAATTTGGATTTCAGAGATGCCACCCAGGGTTAAATATGGTGGTACACACCTATAATCCCAGAATTAGAAAGGATGAATTCTGACAACTTGACCTTGACATTAACATGGGCTGAAGAGCAAATTCCAGGCCAGAGAGACCTGTTTCAAAAACAGCAAAACCCGGGGCTGGAGAGATGGCTCAGTGGTTAAGAGTACCATCTGCTCTTCCAGAGTACCCGGGTTCGATTCCCAGCACCCACATGGCAGTTCACAACTGTCTGCAGTTCCAGTTCCAGGCAAACACCAAGGCAAATAATTAAATAAGTAAATAAAGGTTTAAAAACAAAACAAAACAGCAAAACCCAAACAAAAGTTGCTTCCTAATATCTGGGGGACAGAAACCCAGATCTTGCTGTTTGTTACAATTTTTTCTCTCTCTCTCTCTCTCTCTCTCTCCATCTCCTGTGTGCCAGGCATTGTTCTACTTGTGTGTGTGTGATACACAATGGTGGGCAAGACATGCCATGATCAGTTAAGTCTGACAGGCTAGTAATAGAGGAGTGGGAAATATCCAGTCTAGAAGAGGTCCAGGAGAGAAATAAACTAGCGTGATGTGGCCAGCTTCTCCAGTGAGGTCTGCAAAGACCCCTCCGAAGACAAGCAGAGCAAGATGACAGAGATTTCTGGAATACAGCTCTTCAGTTATAAAACACTTAAAAAAAAATATTAACCACAGCAGGGTGCAGTTGCTTGAGAAAAAGGAAAGTGCCTGTCCTGGATAGCCTACAGATGTGAAGATGGGGACCCCTGGCAGGGCTCCCTTAGGAGGCTGGCTGCTACCTGCCCACACCTGTGCCTCTCAGTCTGGGGCCTGGGTAGGTGGCATGATGGGGCTGCAGGCTGGGATAAATGGTCGACCTCCTGTAATATCTGCCTTATTTAAAGAAGGCCAGTGATTCCACACATTTTTTTTCTTAGCCACAACTGGGTTGTTGACAAGACAAAAAATACAACAGGAACTGACATAAAATTCTTGGGTGGGACAGCTCTGGCATCTGTTTTCTTCCTATTTTTAAAATTCAAGATCTCCTGTAGCTCAGGGTAGCCTTAAACAACTCATTCCATGGAGGATCTAAACCAGGGGATTGTGGGTATTGTTTGTTTTTATCTATCTATCTGTGTATCTATCTATCTGTCATCTATCTGTTTGGGGGTTTTCAAGACAGGATTTCTCTGTGTAGCCCTGGCTGTCCTGGAACTCTCTATAGACCAGGCTGGCCTTGACTTCAGAGATCTGCCTGTATTAAAGGCACGTGTAACAGATGACCATCTTAGTTCATGACTTTGTAGTTGTTTGAGGTAAGGAAGCACTTTACTAAATTAATTACCTACTGGTTTGTTGTTGTTTGAGACAGGGTCTCTCTATGTAGCCCAAAATGTCCTAGAACTGAAGATTTTTTTGCCTCATCCTAGAATCCTGGAATTACAGGCAAGCACCTCCAGGACCATTTTGTTGTTATTTTGTTTTTAGGTTTTTTTTTTTTTTTTTTTTGTATAAGCTTTAGGAGTAGTTGTTCAGCAGGGCCCCTGAAACTGCCTGAATGGGATCTTGGGTGCCATCCATGCCAGCTACATGTGCACATACACACCTCCCTGCCCTGGTTCTTTCACAGAGGCCTTGCTTTCATCCCCCTCCACAAGGGCATAGTTCTGAGTATCATTAGCATAAAGATAGACTGGAGAGATGAAGTCCTCAGAAGGTTCTAGGGTCTTGAGATCTGCATCCTCAGCCTATTTGTTGTTGGTGTTTTGTTTTGTTTTTCCTTAATTTTCTTATACATTAATTTAATATTGTTGGAGGCGGGAAGGGGCACACATATCCCACAACAGGGCTGTAAAGGTCAGATGACTTGGTGTAAGTGTTCTGCGTTCCCAGCAATCTCAGTGGTTTTTACTGATTTGTATTTGTTATTTCTTTGAGGCATATTCTTGTGTAGTGCCTTTACAGATGTTCTGGCCTTCCCCTCCCAAGTGCTGAGATTACAGGCCTACTATAGCACATCCAGCATGCCAGCCAGGTCTATTGATGGACTCTGCTAGTCCAGTGTCAGGCCATGAGATAGGGGTGTCATCTGGAACTGTTAGTCCCCAGGGTTTCTCTGGGCCTGACTTTGCTTTAGAAGTACAAAGGCAACCAATGAAGGCAGGGCCATGGTTGTGTCTTATTTTTGGACCACAGCCATGGCCATAGAATTCGCAGTAGAAGGAGTCTGTTCTAAGGGCATGCTTAACTGTGAGGACCCTACAGTCTGGCTGTTCCCCTGGGTTCAAATACCAACAAATTCACCAAATGTGGCCCTAGTACTTGGGGTTTGATCCATGGTTTGGAAGCACTGGGTAGAAGCCAGAGAAACTAACTGACAGGTCAGAAAATTGGTTGTAAAGAAAAAGCCACAACCGGAAAGATAGGTCTTAGAAAGCTCTGTAATTTGGTTCATGGTGCCTGAGGATTCTGAGATACCTTTTGCCTGGAATGACAGATGTGACAGCTGCTGGGCCTCCAGGCATCCATGGGGGGGGGGGGGAGCCACAGGTAAGCAGAGACAATAGAATCTTGTGTAGTCTAGAGAGGCATAACTCCTTGAGTCTTTGTAGACAGTCCTTGCTCCTCCTCAATATGCTCCCTGCTAATTTGGTGACAGTGTTTCTGAGAGCCTCCATGAGCTATGTGTGGTGATGCTAGAGGTGGGCTCCCAGAGCTGGGGTGGGGGTGGAGAGAGTGGGGGATGGGAGTAGATTATCCTCAAGAGGGGCAAGCTGGGGAGCTGGGCTGAGGATTTAACTCAGTGGTAGAGTGACTGACTGCCTAACGTGCAAAGGCACCAGGTTTGATGCCCAGCACTAGGATCACCACATCACCAACACTGCAAAACCCACTAAACAAATAAGCAATAAAATAAATAAGCAAGCCAATAAACAAGTGTAGACTCAAGCCAGTGGGCACATGGTGATATTTCAGCTGGATTTGGGGTTTTACATCAAAGGCTCATCTGAAATGAGAGGCCAGAAGAGGCTGCCTGGCAGAAGTGACTTCCTGGGTGCCAGCTAGAGGTGCACCACTTGCCAGTTATGTGGCCTAGAAATTGGCAACTCACTGTGTGTTGCTTGGAATAGGGATGATTGGACTGCCTGTCCAAAAGGTTGTGAAGAGTCAGTTAGTCGGTACATGCACCATGCACATAACCTCCAAACTGTCCCATGTCCAAGGTCAGGGCTCTGTAGATGTTAAATAAGAATGGAAACAGCGGGGCAGGAGAGATGGCTCAGCGGTTAAGAGCACCGTCTGCTCTTCCGGAGGACCGGGGTTCGATTCCCAGCACCCACATGGCAGCTAACAACTGTCTGTAGTTCCAGTTCCAGGCAAACAACAAGGCAAATAAATAAATAAATAAGAAGTAGAATCAATTAAAAAAAAAAGAGAATGGAAACAGCTACTATTTGGCTAAGTAGGTCTTGCCATACATACATATGGAAAGGAAAAAATGTCCCAAGGCTGAGAACAAGGACCTAGATAAGAGAGGTGACTGGTGACTTGCTCTGCGTGTGACCTGCTGGCAACTCTGCTGACTCTCATCCAATCCTGCGGTATATTGTGCTCCCATCTACCTCTGTTAAGGCTGACCTCAGATGTGACGAAGCCACATAGGCACACTTCTGTGCTGGGGAACCTCCTGTGGGTATCTGGAGCTCCCAGTATGTGGCCAGGCACACACATAGAAGCCACTAGAAGCCACTTGCTTGCTGAGGGCCAGGAAGTCCTTCCAAAGGAGAAGCCCTTGGACAAGGGCAAGAGGAACAATGGAAAAGAACGGAAGTGAGCCTGCCTCAAAGGGAAAGCATGAAGACTTTGGGTCTAGGGCTCTTCTGATCCCTGGGGCTCTCCTCTGGAAGGTTCCCTTAGCAGGTTAGGGCTCCCCCTCTGAGCTTACTAACTCAAGAGTGGCCTAAGAGGTTAAAGTCCAGTTTTGCCCCAGGGCCAGCCTAGGCGCGAGGGATAGGGGCGCCAGTTGCCCCGATCCCTCCCTTGCACTCCAGAGATGGAAGTGCTTGGCAAAGCAACAAGGCAGCCTTTGTGTCCCTCTGTGGGTCCAGGCACGTCTGGCCCAGCCTAGGCGGCTGCTGGTTTCATTGCCCTGTGATCCCAGCCAGGCAGGGCCGGGTGGGGCATGCTGGGTGTCTGTCCCCTGTGTTTCCAATGTGCCTGTCTCTTGTCCCTTGCTTTGCAATCAGGGTTCTCTGCAGGTGGTAAAGCCTATGCTAGAGACCCAACCAGGCAGCAGAGGATGGATGTTGACACAGGGTGAGGGTGGACAGCTTGGCATTTGCCAGGCTCCTATGTGCTATGTGACACAGTGCCCAAGGCCTATTCTAGAGTGAGCCTGTGTGTGCATTTGGGTAAGGACGTGATTCCGGGTGTTAGGGGTCTGGCCTGAGGCACACGGACAGCCCCAAGCCTGCTCAGAACAGAGCACGGCTGTCTTGATTGCGCCAACAATAAGCCCTCTCTCTCAGCGCATAATGTCTCCTCTGTATTGTCTGCTGCATGGCCTTGGTGACGATAATTTTAAGGCCCAAGTTCTTCTCATGGGTGGGGGTGGGTGGGGAGGTTTCAGCCCGGGTGAGGGGAGGTCTGGTATGTGTTTGGGGCCTTCCCTATAGACTTGCCCCCTCATGGGGGCAGCAGAGGGAAGCAGGAACCCCAAAGAGCTTTTGCCAGGAAAGTTTGTGACCCCTCCTACTGGGTTCCTTCCTTTCTAGCCCTGCCCACCACTCTTGAGGGTTCTGCGGACCTCTTTAAAGATTCTAGTATCCCCCCTGTTCAGCCTCTGTTGGCCTCTACAGATCCAGCATACATTCTCCATGTCCACTCCTGGGTTTTCCTTCCATGGATTCATAGACCAGTGGCTGTCAACCTCTTCATTCTCTATAGTTTTAGGTTCTTAAGAATGAAGGCCAACAGCTCCCCAGGAGTTTTGTTTGGTGGGGTTCTCTCCTTCAGTATTCTCTGAGTTAGCCTGGAAGTGCATCTAGTTTAGAGCTAAAGCTTATGCTGAGATTGTGTAAAGCCCTGGGTTTGATCCCTAGAGAACAACATGAATGCAAGCTCACACACACTCAAAATTAGACACTGAAGGAAGAATTTAAAGACATATGTTTGTTTACTTAAAAATAATAATAGAGCTGGATGTAGTGGCATATGCTTTTAATCCTAGGACTTAAAGAGGCAAAGGCAGATGGATGGCTCTTTATGAGTTTGAGGCCAGCCTGGTCTATTGATCTACATAGTGAGTCACTATAGTCAGAGCTATGTAGAGAGACTTGTCTCAAAAACAAACAAATGACAAAAAAAAAAAAAAAAAAAAACAACAACAAAACCACACTAGGATTTTGGAGTGTGTTAGTCCACACTTACACAAGCAACACTCAGGAGCCCAGAGGGTCACTAGCAATTCAAGGCTGCAAAAGATTTCAGACCCAACCTGGGACTGTTTAGGAAACCCTGATTCAATCAAAATAAATGTAATTAAAGCTTCCTTAGAGCTAGGGATGCAGCACAGTGATAAAACACTTGTCTAGCTTTCAGGGACCTCTGGATTTGAGCCCTTCCTGGTGCTGTAAAAATAAAATAAGAAAACAAAACAACCTAAAAAATACAAAGAAAGTTTCCTCAACTCCAGTCATGGCTGATACCTTTTTTTAATTGTTGTTGTTTTGCTTTTTGTTGTTTGTTTTTGAGACAGTTTCTCTGTGTAGCCTTGCCTCTGCCTCCTGAGTATGGGGATAAAAGATCTGTACCACCATGCCATGTCTGGCATTGAGTTTTGATTACAACTAAAAATATTTTTTTGTGTCTAGCTGTTTTGTCTACATGTATGTTTGTGGATGGATAGTGTGTGTACCTGCTGTCCTTGGAGGACAGAAGACAGTGAACTAGCTGTAGTGTTTCTTTAAGACAATCTCATGCAGTCTAGGTTGGCCTTGAATTCTCTTTGGAGCTAACCCCTGATGAACCTGCTTGTACCACCACACCTTAGGCAATTAGCTTATTTTTTGTTTGTTTGAGGTAGGGTCTCACCCAGCCCAGGCTACTTTTTTTTTTTTTTTTAATTTGTATTTATTTATTTGCCTTGGTGTTTGCCTGGAACTGGGAACTGGAAGTAAAGACAGTTGTGAGCTGCCATGTGGGTGCTAGGAATCGAACCCAGGACCTCTGGAAGAACAGTCAGCGCTCCCAACCGCTGAGCCATCTCTCCAGCCCACAGGCTACTTTCAGACACACTATAGCCAAAGATGACTTTGAACTCCTGATCCCTCATGCCAGGACTTTTGTTATTGTCTCCCATCATGACAGAACCCAGAGTGCTAGCTTTACCAAGTGAACTGCTCTCACTGCAGCTAGCTCTTTTAAAATTATTATTTAAAGGTTTATTTCTGCTTTTAGATGTATGTATGTGCACACATGTGTGCATTGCAGTGTCCAGGAGGTCAGTAGAGGGTGTTGGATCTGGAGTTACAGATGCCATGTGAGAATTGTACACATGGGAAGAGCATCCAGTGTTCTACCTACTGAGCCACATCTCCAGCCCACCAGTGAGTTTTTGTGGATAAAGTTTAGTCCATTTGTCTAACTACCATCTTTGTTTCTAAATGTGTTAGTTCTCTTTGGGGGCTGGAGAGATGGCTCAGCGGTTAAGAGCACCATCTGCTCTTCCAGAGGACCCGGGTTCTATTCCCAGCACCCACATGGCAGCTAACAACTGTCTGTAGTTCCAGTTCCAGACAAACACCAAGGCAAATAAATAAATAAAGTTGGGGGCTGGAGAGATGGCTCAGCGGTTAAGAGCATCGTCTGCTCTTCCAGAGGACCCGGGTTCGATTCCCAGCACCCACATGGCAGCTAACAACTGTCTGTAGTTCCAGTTCCAGGCAAACACCAAGGCGAATAAATAAATAAATAAATTAAATAAAGTTTAAAAAAAAATTTAAAAAAAAAAATAAATAAATAAAGTTTAAAAAAAAAAACAAAAAACACCCAACTTTAAAAAAAAAGGATACAACTCTTTATCCTTGGCTGACTGGGAATTTAGTTTATAGACCAGGCTAGCTTTAAATTCTCAGGTATCCACCTGCCTCTGCCTCCTGACTGCTGGAATGAAAGGATTGTGCCACCTCACCCATTATGCCTGAATTTACAACAGTATAAATTTATTGCTCACTTGGACAGTCTGTTCACCGTGTCATGCAGATCTTTCAGATGTTAACACTTTTCATTATGCTGTATTAAATAATGACATTCATCCTATCAGAAGATTTCCAGAAGCTGTCAAGCCTATGCTATGTGCATAATAAGTACAGCATTCCAGAATTTAAATTTCAGCTTAAAGAATAGAAATCTGTCATCAGCAGCAAATACTGTCCACTGTTTCCTTAGTGACTGGCTTATTTCATTGTTGTTGAGGGAATAGTTGTCAGATATCAAAATCTAAAGTTTGGGGTTTAAACATTTTTTGTATGCTTTTCTGAAATGGGGTTTTACTCTGTGGTCCAGATGGGCTTCTAACACCTGTCTTCAGGGTATACTTCTTCCTCACCTTTCACCATAGCTGAGGTGCATGCCACCACACCCTGCCTGTGAATCTTTATCAAGTTAGAATGAAGTTCCATTGTTTTAGAGAGAGAGAGAGAGAGAGCACACACCAGGGGCTAGGGGGTAGCCCGGGGGCAAAGTTACATGCCTTTCGAGCAGGAGGACTAGAGTTTGTACCCCCAGAACCCACTGTAAATGCCAGATGGGTGTGTGGCCTGCCTATGATTCCAGTCTTACTGAGGATCCCGGGCCACGCTGGCTATCCAGACTAACCATATTGCAGAGCTCTGAATATGACTGAGAGACTCTGCCTCAATGAATAAGGTGGAAGAGAGATGGAGGAGGATGGTATAAACATCATCCTTGGCCCTGCACACTCACACACACACACAAATGGAAAGAAAGCCAGGTGTGGTGGCACACACCTTTATCCCTGACACTCAGGGAGGCAGAGGCAAGGTGGATGTCTATGAGTTTGAGGGTAGCCTGGTCTACAAAGCCAGTTTCAGGAAAGCCAAGACTGTTACCAAAGAAACAAGCAAAACCAAAAAAAAGAAAATGCAAAGAAATCAAAGGCTAGTTGATGTGCTAGTGAGATGTCTCAGTGGGTAAAGGTTCTGGTTAAATGAGCTAGAGACCTGAGTTTGATTCCTGGAAGCCATAAAAAGGCAGAAGGAGAATGAACAAAATTGTCCTCTCATGTCTATACACTGTGGTATTGAAACCCACATTCACATCATGTGTGCACACAATAACAGTAATAATTTAGGGACTGATGAAATGGCTCAGCAGGGGGCTGGAGCGATGGCTCAGCAGTTAAGAGCACTGACTGCTCTTCCAGAGGACCGGGGTTCAATTCCCAGCAGCCACATGGCAGCTCACAATTGTCTGTAGTTCCAGTTCCCAGTTCCAGGCAAACACCAAGGCAAATAAATAAATACAAGTTTAAAAAAAAGAAAGAAAAAAAGAAAGAAATAGCTATAGCTCAGCAGATAAGAACACTGGCTGCTCTTCCAGAGGACCCATGTTCAATTCCCAGCATTCACATGGCAGCTAACAACTGTCTGTAACTCCAGAATCTGTAACTCCAACCCTCACACAGACATATGCAGGCAAAACATCAATGCAAATAAAAATAAATATTAAAAAAAAGAGCTAGTTGAGGTGTGGGTGTGGTTCAGTTGGTGTAGCTAGCATGCTGATTCTATCTTCAACACCTTAAAAATCTTGGCATAGGGCTGGAGAGATGGCTCAGTGGTTAGGAGCACTGACTGTTCTTCCGGAGGACCTGAGTTCGATTCTCAGCATCCACATGGCAGCTAGCAACTGTCTGTAATTCCAAGATCTGACACCCTTACATAGTTATACATGCAGGCAAAAACACCAATTCACATAAAATAAAAATAAATATTTTAAAAAAATTTTAGCATGATGGCACATGGCTGTAATTCAGCACCTAAGAGGTAGGGGCAGAAGGATCAGGAGTTCAAGGTCATCTTTGGCCTCACAGAGTGTTTGAAGGTAGCCTGGGCTGGGTGAGACCCTATACAAAAAAAACAAACCAAACAAACAATAAGCTAATTGCCTAAGGTGTTTAATTGTAAATAACCTTCAGTGATGGGCATGGCATGGTGGTATATGCCTTTAATCCTAGGATTTGGGAGGCAGAAGCAGATGGATCGCTGTTATTTTTGAGGCCAGCCTGGTCTACAAAGTGAGATCAGGGACAGCCAGGGCTGTTAAACAGAGAAACCCTGTCTCTTCAATATGTGTGAATTTCCCATGCCATCTCTTAAGGCCTTAAATAGATGTGTATTCAAGGATTGAGATTGAGTAAAATGACAATTTTACTGCTTAGCTTTGTTCTGAAGTGAAACCAACTTTTCAATAATTCCTCAAAGACTGGATTGCCATTGCCCTGATCTGTAAAATAACCAACAATTTAAACCACTGTTGCTGGTACCATTGATGCTGACATCAAGAAATGAAGAGGTCAGATAATGCCTTTATTATCAGTAGCATCATTTTGATCTCTACCATTACTGGACCCTTCCAGCAGTCCATGGCCCTGCCTGGAGAATTGAAGCCCAGGTTATTCTGTCTCCTGTGCTCTGCCTGGCCATGGGCTGGTTCTTATGTCCGGACCTGGGTTCTCTGTTCTCATTTCTGCACTCAACTGAGATTTTTCTTTTCTTGGCAGAGGCTTCTCTGGGGGAGATAGTGACACTGATTTTGATGGATAGTCTGGATGTCAGATGATAGAGACTGGGAATGTTTTTTTTTCCCCCCGGTGGAGAGAACAGCATTGGCAAAGTCCTAGAGAAAAGCACAGTTAGGCATGGTGGCTTATGCCTGGGACTCCGTCACTCAGGAGGCTGAGATGTGAAGGAGGAACAAGTTCAAGATGAGTGAGTTCTGCACACAAAGGAAAAAATAAAACAAGAGAGACTCAGAGGATGGAGGGTCTCAGCTGCTAGCCCCCGGACAGTAGGCACCACAGACTGATGGTTAGCACTGCAAGTGACTGGTGAAGCCGGAAAGAGGCAGACCTGCTGGGCTTCGTGGAGGTGTTCTTGAGGTATGTTCAGTCAACACAGAGGGACTTTTACTTCTTGCCTGTGATTGGCTGAGTGTGGTTTCCTGCTCAGAACTCAGTCAAGCATGTCTCCACAGGTTTCTACACTGACACTAAGCTTTTCTTTTCCTTTGGCTTTGTGGTGGCAGTGGGTGGCCCCACCCAGTTTGCTGTGCCTGAGTGTGAGGGTGACCTTGGCAGGTGGCTACTGAGGAGAGATTGGTAGTGATGACATGTTTATGTACACCATTAGGGGAGAAATTTATCTTTAATAGTTATTAATTTTGATTCTTATGTGTGTGGGTGGTTTGCACACACACACACACACACACACACACACACACACACACACCACATACATTCAAGTGCCTGTGAATGCCAGAAGAGAACGCCAGAGCCTCTGGAACTGGAGTGAGCCTGGATGTGGGTATCCAACCTGGGTCTTCTAGAAGAGCAGCCAGTGTTCATAACTGTTGAGCCATCTCTCCAGCCCCTTTGTTTGAGACTGGGCCTCAGTAGGTAACCCTGATTGGCCCAGACTCAGCACTCTAGAGACAGAGGGCAGAGGCAAGTGAAACTCTTCGATCAAAGGTTTCTATCTTTTCACCAGGCTGTTTTTTTTTTTCTTTTTTCTTTTTTGAGACAGGATATTATGTAGCTTAGGCTGGCCTCAAACTCAGTATGTAGCAGAGGATGACCCTAAATTCCAAATCTTTCTGCTTCTACCTCACAAGGGCTAGGATTACAGGGCCCTTTGTTGGTTCTAAAACATTATTTATTTAGATACACACACACACATGCACACACGCACACGCCTGAGGACATGCATGTAAAGAGAGTACAGAAGACAACTTTCAGCTGTTGGTTGCTCAGGGTCCTTTTTGTTTTTGCTATCCAGCATACTCTGCATCAGCTAACATTTGAGTTTCTGGAGGATTCACCTGCCCTCTCACCACAGGAGTGCTGGGGCTATAGATGCTTGCCACTTCCATCTTTTTATACAAGTCCTGGGCACTGAGCTCCAGGCAGGTTTGTGAAGCAATCACGTCTTCTGTCACTAGCCTGTTTTTTTTTTTTCCTGAGATAGGGTCTCCTGTAGCCCAGGCTGACCTTGAACCTGCTATGGAGCTAAGGATAATCTTGAACTAGTCAGTCCCGTGACTCTACTCCTGAGCACTGGATTACAGGTGTGTGCCTCTGTGCCTGGCTTTGTTTTAGGTAGGCTTTCACTATGTCTTTGTGCATCTCAATACCTAGTTCCAACTCCCCAGTTTGAGGATCATAGGCATATGCTATCAAACCTGCCAATTCTTTACTTAAAAAAAGATTTATTTTTATTGTATATGTATGATGTTACAGATGTATATGTATGGAGTTACAGACAGTTGTGAGCTGCCATGTGGTGCTGGGAATGGAACTGGAGGCCCTATGGAAGAGCAGTAAGTGGTCTTTGCCCCTGAGTCATCTCCCCCAGCCAGTTCCTGACTTTTTTAAAAAAATATTTATTTTTATTTGAATTGGTGTCTTGCCTGCATGTATAACTGTGTAAGATCTTGGAATTACAGACAGTTGTTAGCTGCCATGTGGGTGCTGGGAATTGAACCCAGGTCCTCCAGAAGAACAGTCAGTGCTCTTAACCGCTGAGCCATCTCTCCCGCCCCTAGTTCCTGACTTTTTAACCACACAAGACCCGATTGTTCCGGGCCATGAAGGCTCAAGTCTTGAAAGCAGGACTTGCAGAGCTGACCCTGACCTGCCCCATTCCTCCTCAATGGCTGCTCCAGCCCAGCTTGTCTCAAGAGCTGCTGGGGCTGGTTTAGTTCTGCTTCATGTTGGATGCAGAGAGAGTGTTGGTTCTTCTGTAAGACAGGCCCACTCACCCTGCTCTGTTCACTTGCATTCCCAAGCTGGGTATGTGGGCTGGGCCTGGGTATGCCCCTCATGTATTCACAGTCTTGCTGCACGGGCAGCCTGTTTCATTTGTTTGTGATTATGGTATATGGTGGGCTCTGCAATACAAAGATATTCGCCAACTGAATACTTTACCACAAACATTGAGTTGTGTACATTTTTGCATTTCTGCCTTCAGTTGAATGGTGTGTGTTTGTATATGTGCCCTCTGTATATCTCTGTAGGGTTGAGGGTCACTGGGATGGATGAGTCGGGGGTTTTTTGTTCTTGCTTTGTTTTTGAGATCCATCTGCCTCTGCCTCCCAAGTGCTGGGATTAAAAGACTTGTGTCTCCACACCCAGCTGGAGGGGCATTTTTTGTTTTGAAGGTTTGTTAGTATGCCTCTTAGCCAAGCCCTAGAGAAGGCCAGCTGAGGCAGGGGTGGAGGTAGGAACCCACAACCAGGAGGTCTGACCAGAAATGAACATGTCCTCACCTGCCCAAGGAAGCATCCCAAGCTCTCAAGGCCCACTGGCTCCACGTGATTGGAGAAATGGGCCCGAGAACCTAATCAACATTATTAGCCCACCTCCATGCCCCCGGGCCCCCTGCCCTGTGATTACCTACATAGATATGGCTGCCAAGTACTTTGTATTGTGGGAATTGGGCAGGGGCCAACTTCAGCTCTTAGTGGGCCACCAAGGTAAAACTGAGACTCCAAAGAGAATCAGCCCTTGTCTGATGTTCATTTCAGCACATCCATCATTTATTTTAAAAAATATTATTGGAGGTGGTCTGGGAATATAGCAGTGTTCTTACCTAATTAGGGTCAAAGGGGCATACTAATGTTGTGAATTTAATAGATGAAAGTAAAGAACCCAAGATGTTGAGTGGTTTATGTTGTGCCTTGGTAGTGAGGCCCCCAAGGAGATCACCAGAGACAAGAACTCTGAAATGCAAAAGCAAGATTTATTGAAAATTATGAGTCACGTGACAAGTACCTTGGTCCAGCATACAGGCAAGACAGTGGCCAGAGGAGGTGCCGCCTCTTCACAAGCTGAGTTTTTCAGGACAAAAAGCACAAGGTTATACAGCAATTGGGATCTTTTAGTACAGATAATCAAAGATTAGCTCATCTTCTGGGGAAATTTTTAGACTTCCTCTGTTATCTTAGCCGGCTGTTTGCCTTTCTTTGACTACCTCCTGGGTTGGGTCTTTCTAGGCTATCTCTGGTCCTGAGACATTCCATGGATAATTAACTGCTAACAGTCCCTAAGCTACTTGACCTTTGTTCCTTAGGCTTGTCTGGAAACTGGGAACTTTTGCTCAAACATGGAGGTGCTTCTCTGGCCAAAGTATCAGCACAGCCAGCTGGTACCAGGCCTGCCCTCTGCCACAGCTCCCTACCCCTGAACTTCCCCACCCTGGATGCTCATGTCTGAGCCAGAACCTGCCAGCAAAGCCAGGAAAAGGGCAGGTAGGGCCAGACCAGGCTAGAGTCCCAGTGTGATGCAGGAGAGTGAATACAAGATCCCAGATGCGCCAAGAGAAGTGAAATGGCTAAGGTGAAATCATCTTGAATTTATTTTGTGTCTGCCTGGACACATCTCAGCACACCACACTACCCCCAACCCCCAAAGTATCTACATCCACCTTGGTGACACTTTTGGGATTCATCCTGTACAAAGGTTGCTGGGGGCTGGCATGGAGATGGGAAGGTGGAGATGGAGGTGATGAAGGAATGCCTATGTCTCTTCTCCTGATGCACGACTCACCTCTTGGGCCCCTGCTTCTTCCAGAAACCTTGTTTCCCCATCTGTCAAGTGGGCACCAAGGCTGCTTCTCCTGGTGCTCAGTGCTCATGGTCTGGTAGCAGACACCCAGAAGAGCAGGGGGGAATAGGGATGGGTGAGGTGGGCGGGGCAGACAAGGGGCTCTCAGCTAGGCCCTGGAATTGGGCAGAGTGCGTGCTGGAAGAGGGGGCGCAGATGTGCGCTTGTCTCACACGAACAGCCACATTTAGCCACTGAGTCGGGACTGAAATATTCCTGAGGGAGAAGAACCCTGAGGCTTCAGGGCGGCAACGGCTCGGGCTCTCGTCAGTGGGGAGCTGGGAAGGGATGTTGTCACCATCTGCCTCGTGTCTGTCTGTGACTAAAATAATACTGGGGTGAGACTCGCCGCAGGCACAGGCCCAGCGCAAGGTTCCCCAGAAGAGGGGGGGCCCGGGGGTTGCTGGAAACCTTGTGGGGAGCATTGCGGGGAGGGGTGTCTGGGGTAGCCCGTCTCTCGCTTCCTCCAAAGGACCTCAGAACCATGGGAGTGCATGGCATGGACACATTTGGGGGGTTGGCCTCGTGTGTTTGGGGCCAGATGATCCCCCAAGACCTTCCAGGGTCAGCTCCAGGGAGGAAAGCGTGAGCTGAGATCCCAGCGAAGCAGAATCAGCACTGGAACAAAGTCAGAGAGACAGACCAGTGCCTGATTCGGCTTCCACGAGCTTGTCCGGAATACTGAAACCAGGAAACAGCGAGAAGCTATTTTAATTTCCGCCGACGTCTAAGTTTCGGGTCTATGGCTTGCTGTGGCTTTTATTTTGAATCAAATGTGGAGGATGTTCGGTAATCTCTGGCTTAGGGCTCTGGAGACTGAGTGCCTGCCTTCCTGGCATGCCAATCATATGCCTCTTTCTCCTAACTGTTGGGTAGAGGGAGGACTATTGCCCTGAGCTTGGGCAGTTGATTCTTCAGATCAGAGAACCTGATGCTTGGACATTGAGCAAAGCATCCACATTCTTTCTTTGTTTGAGAAAGGGTTTCTCTGTGTAGTCCTGGCTGTCCTGGAACTCACTCTGTAGACCAGGCAGGCCTCAAACTCACAGAGATCTGCCTGCTTCTTCTGGATTAAAGGCATGTGCCACAACTGTCCAGCCTGATTTTTTTTTTAAGTTTATATATATATATATATATATATATATATATATATATATATATATTTATTTATTTATTTTTATTTTATGTGAATTGGTGTTTTGCCTGCATGTATAACTGTGTAAAGGTGTCAGATCTTGGAATTACAGACAGTTGTTAGATGCCATGTGGATGCTGGGAATTGAATTCAGGTCCTCCAGAAGAACAGTTGGTGCTCTTAACCACTGAGCCATCTCTCCAGATCCCAGCCTGATCTTTTAAGTGGTCATGACCAGTAGGACACTTACTTTGGTGGAGAAAACAGACTCATGAGCTCACTGGTTTACAGAGGCTGCCTAAACCATTCTACTGACATGTGCCTGAACATCTACCCTGTCAAACTCAGTGTGTGAGGCAGAGAAGCCTATAAATCATAGGAGCTCAGCTCTCTGGGTGCTGGAGTGAGGGCTGAGTCAGGAGAGCACAGCTTTTGTCTTGAGGAGGTGACAGATGCTGGGCTGGGGAGGGGACGGCAGCAAAGCAGAGTTTTCAAGGCATAGCACCCAGGCATAGGGTGTGTGTGCAGAGGCTAGCTCTCTTCTGGAACATTATCTATGCCATACTTTTATTTTTATTTTAAAAACTGTTTGGCTGGAGAGATGGCTCAGTGGTTAAGAGCACCGTCTGCTCTTCCAGAGGACCTGGGTTCGATTCCCAGCACCCACATGGCAGCTAACAACTGTCTGTAGTTCCAGTTCCAGGCAAACACCAAGGCAAATAAATAAATAAATAAAATAAAAAAACTGTTTTAATTTAATTTAATTTTTTAAAATATTTTTTATTTGGGGCTGGAGAGATGGCTCAGTGGTTAAGAGCACTGAGCTCTTCCAGAGGACAGGGGTTCAATTCCCAGCACCCACATGGCAGCTCACAACTGTCTGTAGTTCCAGTTCCCAGTTCCAGGCAAACACCAAGGCAAATAAATAAATAATAAATAAAGAAATAAATAAAGAGTACTTTAAAAAATTTTATTTTTATTTTATGTGAATTGGTGTTTTGCCTGCATGTATAACTGTGTGAGGGTGTCAGACCTTGGAATTACAGACAGTTGTTAGCTGCCATGTGGATGCTGGGAGTTGAACTCAGGTCCTCTGGAATAACAGTCAGTGCCCTTAACCTCTGAGCCATCTCTCCAGCCCCTGTTTTAATTTTAACTTTATATTTATGTATATGGGTGTTTCACACCAGCATGGATGTGTATGTACATGTGTGCTTGCCTGCAGAGTCCAGCAGAGGGCATTGGATCCCCTGGAACTGGAGTTACAAAAGGCTGTGAGTGCTGAGAATTGAAGCAGGGTGCACCGAAAGAGCAACCGGTGTTCTCAGCTCCTGAGCCTTCGCCTCAGCCCCATGTCACAATCTTAGATATAACGCAAAGCCTTTATAATGGAGGGACCGTGTCAATGGTGTCATATCCGTCACACAGCTTTACTAACTCTCCATGAAGTGAGTGCCCTTGGTACCTAGGCTACAGCCAAGGAAACTGGGGCTCACAGAGGTCTGTTTAATTTCATCATGGGAGCCCCAAAAGATTCCAGCTTGTGGCTTGCTTCTGTTTTGACTCAAGGTCAGAGAATGTGAGCCCCCCCACCCCAGGCTGCATGATAGGGTGCTTTGGCCAAAGGTGTGGTTACCAGGTGTCTTATGTTTGGAGAATTGTTTACACCTGTCTTTATTTGCCCCCCACTTTGCTTGGTATAATTAACCTAGGAGAAGTAAACTGGGGCCTCTATAGTATTCTCTGACAGTCCTCCTGATTCTAAGTTTTCTCTCTCCTTCTAATTCTTTCAGTCTTGGTAATTTCTGACCCACATTCCCCTCTCCAGGAATGCACTAACCCTGGGAGTGGCCAGCCGACCTTACAGAAGAGGTAGAGGCATGGCTGTGGATTACTGTGCTGCCTTGCGTGATGCCTTTCTTCACTGGGCAGCACCTGTGGACCTGCTATACTCAGGTGAAGAGCCAGAAGGCTTTTTGGATTCCAGCCCCAGCACCCTGGACGTCCTCAGATACTGTCATCTCTCGCCTGCCATCCTGATAGGCAAAATGGCCAAAAAGCCTCTCCATTTGGGTGTCTGAGGAAAGGGTGGAGCCCGGGTGCCTACTTCACAGCCTTCAGCCTTCTTACTTGTAAAGTTCTGCCAATAAAGATGAAAAGAGAAAGAGCTTGTAGGAGATCTCGTGGAGTTTCATGAACCTCTAAAATGGGCAGACTTCCCCTGCATCCCTGGGAGGGATCTTTCCAGAACAACCCGCCACCAACTTTTCCCTGCAGCTGACAGACCGCTGCCACCAGAGCAGTGACTGCCCTGAATTATTCAGGAGCCTCTAGGCCTCTGCGGCAATCTCTTCCTGTCTCCCTGCATACCAGGCTGTCAATACAGGCCTCAGTCTCTGCCAGGGAGTTGCTGACCTCAGGGTCGCAGAACTGCTGCCTGTTCAGGTGGGGCCATGACTGTCACAGGGTGGGGTGAAGGAGAGTGCCTGTGAGTGTGGTTGTGGGAATGTGGCTGTGCATGTGAAGCGCGACTGTATGACTATGTGAGAGCGACTTGTGTGAATGCAAGGGTATTTTGTGAGTAGCAGCACATGCATGTGACTGTGACAGTGTGTGAATGTGTGTGAGGACTAGTGAAGTCTAGACGGATGAATGTATGAGATGTATGTGACATCTGGAGCCCATGGCTCTGTGAGGGTTCCAATAACTGCCCAGGTGTGTCCCATCTCTTGCCCAAGTGAAATGATTCTGTTTCTTTTCTCTTCCTGGGCCTAGGAAGGCAGAGAGCCCAAAGGAGTATGAGGTAGGGGCTCTTCTCCAGAGTTGAGGCCAGAAGGCAGCTTCCAAGGCCTGGGGAGGGTGTTTCCCATAGGCAGGAAGGACAGAACAGATTATTTGCTAGAGGAGACACTTCCCTGCATACTTCCGCAGTAGGTGTGCAAAGATGGGGTTGCTGGGAGTGTGGGGGATATTTAGGAATTGGGAGCCCAAGTGTGTATTAACCAAGGGAGGACAATGTTTGATGCCAGTGTTGAGGTCTGGGTGTTAGCATGAGGCCCTGTGAGGCTGAATTTGCATTGGTATCTGTGAATCTATGGTTACAGGCACTGTGTATATGACTGTGAGTACCTGTTTGTGGGGGTATAGGTGCAGCTTATAAAGAGCATATGTGTGTGGAAGCATGCTGTTTGTGTGAGAAGAAAAAGAGCCCTGTTAGGGAGGGGAACGTGGGGACCCACAGAGCCAGAACACTTTATCCTTCCTCAGACCCTGCTTGGCACATCCTGACATATCCAACTGCTAAGTCCGATCACCTGGCTTTCACTAACAACCTCAGAGCCTGCTGAGGGAAAGAGCCACAGTGAGGAGTGGGTGCTGAGGTGAGGAGAGAGACTTCATCATGGGAGGCGGTTACAGATGCTGACCTAGAGATGTGCTTATCAAGCTCTCCACTTGTAATCTTATCCCTCACTGAGGCCGCTTCCTTATCTCAGGGAATGGCCTGTACCTGCAGGCCTACCCCGAAATATCCCATGAGCCTTGCTCTGTGCTCTGGGAAATTGCCAGTGAAGGCCTGGGTGCTAGTCTGTGTAGAGACCGAGGAAGAGTTGAGATGGACTCATTCTTCTTTGCCTGGCCCATTGGAGGGATGTACATACACATAAAAGAGGGTAAGCAAAATGAAGTTCACAGGCGATCTTGTCCATCTCCCTGGGAGGGTCAACCTCCACCCCATAGTCATAAACAGGAGCAGGGTAAGTCCCCACTAGCTCATCTCAGGCTTTATTCTCTTCCTCTGTACAGTAGGAATATTCTGGGGTAAGAGTATCCTTCCTGGCTGGTCCTTGGAGTTAGTCAGCCCCTCCAGCGCCCCTCACTCCCCTGCACCCATCTGCAGAGCTGTGGCCTGGGCAGCTGTCCGGCTGAGCCGGTTAGCAACACGAGACAGATGGCAGGGGATTATCTCAGCTTCTCAGAGTGCCACCGTGGCAGAGTGGGGTGATGGGGAGGATCTCAAACCTTGTGTACACATAGACTCTCCTCATGCACACACAAACAGATACACACACAAGCACACACACACCCCTTCACATAGTTCTCCACTCTATCCAGCACCATCCTTCCTTTTTATGAGGTGGGCAGAGGCAGGAAAGGGATTATGTGAGTTTGTGAGAACCGTGGGACTTGGCAATCTTGCTGCTGCCCCATTTCATCTCCAGACTATAGGCTGAACCAGCTGTGCCCTCCAGGCTCCTCTTGGATTGACCCACTGTCTCTAGAATCTCTTTGAAGCAGCCTCCACTGAGAATGGTAGGTTCAGGAGGACATAGCCTTACAGGGAGCCCAGGGCTGTGGTGAGCAGTGCCTAGAGACACAGAGCAGGACAGGTCTTTAGAAGGTTGAGCTTTGGTGGGTAGAAGGTAGTCCAGTCTCTTAGGTATTTGAACACTGGTCCTCGGTACTGCAAACAATGTGTATTTACTGTAAGTAGACTAAAACTCCATGTCAGCTATATCACGGGGATATGCACACAGGGACCACAGGAGCAACCTACACATATGCTGTCAGGATTTAGGTGGAATGGACTCTCCGTACTCTGTCACAGGGGAAGAACTAGGATAGGATAGGGCTCTATCAGAGTCAGTTCACCCATCTACACCCCAGTTCACCACAGGCAAATGGTTGAGGAATTATCTCTTCAGCCTTAGCTACAGGCCTTAGTCCCTAGCACCCTTGACAACTCTTTATCCTGAGTCTTGAGTCATCTAGGTTTTTGGCAGAGGGATGTGCTCCCCCCCCCTTTTCTCAGCATAGATGGAAGAAGGGTCAACTCCCTGAGTAAGGGGGAGATGGGAACGTTGTGATAGAAATCGACTCTCCATGCTTAGCTGCCAATATCCCAGAGTTTCCTCTTCCTGAGGGAGTCTCAGCATCTGCAGAAGGAGACTCCTGGGGGTGGACTGATCAACACACCCTTTTCAGGCTCTGGAGGTTTCAGTCTGTCACTGATTCACACCCCTTCTCCCCCATGTATTCATGTCTGCCTGATGGCTTGTGCGGGAAAGTGTGATCTCTAGGTCAGACTGGCCTGAGGGTAAGAAGGGAACAACGTGGCCTACCTCTGGAACTATTATTTGCAAGCTTGCAGTGTTCCCAGCAAACAAGAGAATCAGTCATTGGGTTAGTCCCTTTAATGACACTGGATGGCTTTTAACAGACTGCTAGAACCAAACCCCTCTTTCCAACATGTCTGACCCCCTCACCCTCCACTTGGGCAGGTGGGAGAGTGCTGAGTGCACCCTGTATCTTGGATTATGGCCAAGCTGTACCTCTGATCCTTTGGATCTCAAGTTAGTTATTCCTATCTGAGAGTTGGACTAGTCTGTTTCTAAGCATCCCATGTCCCTTCAGAGCTTGTTTGGGGGAGTTCTCCTAGGGGAAACCCTTCATGAAATTTGGAGGTGTGTGTTAGAGCCTCCTTCTTTCCTCATGGGTGGGACTTATGTTTTTCTTAAGATTTCAAAGGAACATTCTAAAGAGGTACCATGAGGGCCAATCCGAGGGTCCATGTAAATAGAGGCCTACTGATTGGCTGTCTCCTTCACACCCTTTACAAAACTTCAATTTCATCAACTCCATGAAGATTTCTTTTCCCCTTTTTGCTTCGAGCGCCCTGTAGGAGGCAGGGCGTGAGGTCACCCAGGCCATGCCCCTGCCTCAGACTGCCTGACTTGCCTAGTGGCGCTGTACAAGGACGGGCAGGAGCCAGTTCTCCACTCTAACCCTGGCCCTCCCGGGTTCATTCTGGCACAGACTCTCCGCGGAAGCGTGCTGAACAGCTAGCTCGTCCTTCTTTGTGGCACAGCGGGCTTCAGGCCGCGGGTATCGAGCTTGGCTGGGAAGGATCGATATCTGCCCACTGGACTGATGCGCCGACGAGGCAGCTCGACAGGGCGGGCTCTGCAGCAGAGCGACAGCTGTGCAATGTTCCCCTACCCCTGCACTCCAGGGGAAACCAAGGCGGGGGAAATGACGTGAGACCTAGGGCTGGCGACGGGCAGTGGCTTCCCATCCTTGGGACCTGAGCTCTCAGGGTAGGGTTGGAGTAGCCCAGGGTCCTATCCTGTTCCTCAGGCCCTGCACGCTCCGAACCTCGAGGCCGGTGCAGGCTTTCACCTCTGCCAGCATTTAGTCCCCTTGCTCCATCTTTCCCCTTCCTTCCACTTCCAATCATGTGTTTCTGTCTAGCTCCGAGGTTCTTCTTCCATCCTTTCTCTCCGTGTCTAACTCTCCCTTCCCATTTCTCTGCCTGTCTAGGTCCCTTGGTCCAAGCTTTGGTCTCCCTTCGCCTCTCGCACATTTTCGCTTTCTTTGTCTGGCTCCCTCTCTATCCCTCCTTCCAGCCCCCCCTCCGCACACACACCTCACAGCCCTGTTTACGACATCCCCAGGGCTGGCAGGTGGGCGGGGCTGCAGCAAAGAGGGGGTGAGCGAGGGAGACGCAGCCTCCCCCCCAGCTGTTAACCTTCACGCTTCAGGCCTCTGCGGATGGCAGAGGAGGGGGAAAGCCCAGCTGCCAGCTTGGCGGAGGTGACCGGGCGGGCGTTGGGGGCGCCCCTCCCTCTGGCTCACCCAGCTCTGGGGCCGGAAGGAAGGTGATGGAGGATGCCCTCAACCAAAGGATGCCCCAGGAGGATGGCTGGCCCCCGGGAGCCATACGTTGGCTGGATCGGTACCCAAGGGGGGCTCTGAGCGGTGCCGGCCCTTGCCCGCATCCCGGCCGGACGTGGGGGCCGGCGTGAGAATCCCGCCCATCTGTGAGCCGGCCTCACGCCGTCAGACCCAATTTATCTCGCCGCCAAAGTTTCACAGCCATCTGCTCGAGTGGAACGGCTTCCAGCGCTGGCCCCACCGGGCCCCCCAGCCAGCGCGGGGATGTTTTCCAATACGACGGCATCGCGGCTCCCCCCACCACCACCCCAAAGCAAGAGAGTGGGGGGAGGCGGCAGAGCACACTGCGCGGGGCTGGCAGGCAGCCCTCTAGCGCGAGCGAGCCGACCCTGAATTTTAAGCGATTGATCAGGAAGTGCAGGCCGTTCCCATCACTTTAGAGCAGCCAAATGCGGAGGCGCAGGGATTTCAAGGGGCCTTGCGGAGGCGGTAATGAGGTCACCGTCACCGCGCCCGCCCTCAGGCTGGAGGAGGCGAAGGTCTGCGGACACAAATGCACAGGCACCTTTGAACACCAGTCTTTGATCACAGCCGCACCTCTGTCATGTGACCTCTGGGGCCCCACCACTGACCCAAGGCTCTGAGCTCATCACTCCTGGGCCCTATCTGCTCGAGCACAAGCCGTCAGAGAGAATAAGTTAGAACCTTGTCTTGCCCCGATCTATAGGTTTCTCAGACAGTTCCATCACTGGAGCCCCAACCGTCGTCTTCTCCCTTAAGTGTGCCTCAAAAACATCTATTTGGTCACCTGTCCATCACACTTTTAAACAAGCTTGCAGGGATACCTGTGTCCAGGCCCTGGTTGGTAAACAGGTGCACACATCCCAATTGCACATCTGACAGCAGTGCGCCTACAGGTATACTCCATCGCCTTCCCCTTATGCACACAAGCATGCACATCCAACACGTGCCCCCACATGCCCCTCCCTAGGGCGCACGCGTGTGTTCACTTGCTCTCCAGCCCCCCCGAGGTCGCTGTTGTGTCCGTGAGGCTGGGCGTCTCCACTGTGGGCCAGCAGCGAGGGTGCAGACCTCGAAGAGAACAAAGACCGGGCGGGCGAGCCAGAGGGAGGGGGCTGAGCCCCCCACCCCCGTCTCATCCTCCTAGGCGATGCTCGTCTGTCTCGGCTCCGCGGCCACCGCATCGAGCGGCTCTGATTGCCGAGTAAATCACCAGGCTGATCTGAATAATTATCGTCTCCTGAAAAAAAGGGGGGGGAGTAAGGAATAAATAAAGAGAGGAGGGAACAGCCACCTGATTTATCCGAGCCGGGTAGGGGGGTCTAGGTGGGAGTGGGTGTCAGTAGCCCCTGCGGATTCTGCATCTTATGGACTGGGATGCAGAGTAGGTGGGGCAAAGAGGTCCTCAGGGCAGAGCTGGATCCTGGAAGGAGCCGTTAGGCTCTGCTGCATTCACCGCCCCAGTTAAGTCTGGTCCACTGGCGCTCTTCCCCTCCTGTCGGCCTTGCGCCTTATACCAGTGCTTCCCCTCCCCCTCCCTAGGCCTATAGGGCACCCTTCTGTCTCCAGGGCTTAGTTAAGCTTGTCTGCTTTCTGGAACAGCCCTCTCTCCCCATCCCACACTCTTTATTTTGCCAGGCTCTCTCATGTCTGAAGGGCAGCCCCCCTGCTTTCTGTGGGAATTCTTCCTGACTGTCCAGCCCTTTCCCATCCTGTTCTTCCCCGCGTGTCAGTGTTTGGTTCCACAGACTGTGATTAATGCAAGTGTGTTCACCTGGACCCCACAGCTGAATGGCAGCTTTGGTGTTTAAACAGTTTTGTTTTGTTTTAGATTGGTTTTTGAGATAGAGTTTCTCTGTGTATCCTTAGCTGTCCTGGAACTTGCTCTGTAGACCAGGCTGGCCTCGAACTCAGAGATCCACCTACTTCTGCCTTCTCAGTGCTGGAGTGTGCCACCATGGCCTCGCTTGAAACAGTTATTTTTAGAAGAAAATGACGATCATAATGACAATAGCAGCAGCTGCTACCCCAACCTGAGCTTTCGGGTGACTTTGCTGGCTCCGCGTGGAAACATCATCTTAAAATTTTATTTGCTTTCGTGCATACATGCATGTACTGTGATGCATATTTGGAGGCTAGGGAACAACTTGTTGGAGTCAATTCTCGTCTCTGACTAAGTAAATTCTGGGAACTCTCGTCAAGATTGGCTGCAAGTGCTTTTGCCATTGAGTATCTTTGTTTTCCCGAGGCAGGGTTTCTCTGTGTAGTCCTGGCTGTCCTGAAACTCACTCACGCTGCAGACCACGGTGGCTTCAAACTCACAAAGATCTACCTGCTTCTGCATCCCCTAAAACTGAGATTAAAGATTAAAGGCACACCATCCAGTCCATCACTGAATATCTTATTGGCTTTTAAAAAATATATTTTTATTTTTATTTTAAATGTGAATTGGTGGGCTGGAGAGATCGCTCAGAGTTCAATTCCCAGCAACCACATGGTGGCTCACAACCATCTATGATGACATCTGGTACCCTCTTCTGTATACTGTATACATAATAAATAAATAAATCTTTTAAAATGTGAATTGGTGTTTTGCCTGCATGTATAACTGTGTAAGGGTGTCAGATCTTGGAATTACAGACAGTTGTTAGCTACCATGTGGATGCTGGGAATCAAACTCAGGTCCTCTGGAAGAACAGTCAGTGCTCTTAACTGCTGAGCCATCTCTACAGCCTGGCTTTTTTTTTTTTTTTTTTTTTTTTATTGTGTTGCCAAGGATGACCCATAATCCTAGCTATTCAAGGGTCTGAGAAAGAAGGTGTTGTGAGTTTGAACCCATCCTGGACTACATAGTGAATTCCAAGCCAGTCTGAACTGCATAGCAACACAGGAAGACAATTGCTTCAAAAAACAAAACAAAGCTGGGCAGTGGTGGTACACATCTTTAATCCCAGCATTTAGGAGGAAGAGGCAGGCAGATCTCTGAGTTTGAGGCCAGCCTGGTCTACAGATCAAGTTCCAGGACAGTCAGAGCCGGTACGCAGAGAAACCATGTCTTAAAAGCAACAACAGGGCTGGAGAAATGGCTCGGCGGTTAGGAACACTGACTGTTCTTCCGGAGGACCTGAGTTTGATTCCCAGCATCTACACAGCAGCTAACAACTGTCTGTAATTCAAAGATCTGACACCCTTACACAGTTATACATGTAGGCAAAACACTAATTCACATAAAATAAAAATAAACCAATATATTTTTTTAAAAATCCCAATCTGCATTAAGTAGTTAATAGTGCTTGCTGCTTTGGCAGAGGACTTGAGCTAAATTCCTGGCACCTAAAGTGGATAGCGAATGACTGCCCATAGCTCTAGTTTTGAGGAATCTGATACTCTCTTCTAGCTTCCATGTACCTCCACTCATCTTCTCTTGTCCTCTCCATACACATAAAAATGAAATCATAAAAAAGAAAGAAATCAAGCTGGAGAGATGGCTCAGTGGTTAAGAGCACTGACAGTTCTTCCAGGGGACCTGAGTTCAATTCCCAGCAACCACATGGCAGCTAACAACTGTCTATAATTCCAAGATCTGACACCCTTACACAGTTATACATTCAGGCAAAACACTAATACACATAAAATAAAAATAAATATTTAAACATCAACAAAACCCCCCAAAGACAACCTCCCTTGATAAAACCCTCTCCATGGATTTTTTTCCCCCATTTTAACAACGGGAAACTGAGGCTTAGCAAGAGAAAGTGTGGATGCCTTTCCTTCAGGAGAACAGTGCTGGCCATGTGAATCCTTGTGCATTTGCCTGTGTCTTCATAAGGCCCTGCCCCCAGCCCTATCCCAGCCTGCTCCTCCTAGGTCCCCTTTCCTAGCCTCAGGAGGGATGCCATCCATGCATTGTGACCTCTGTCCCCACAAAGGGCATGACCTTTCTCATAGCCCTAACATCAAAGGAGGCACAGCTTCTCAGTCCTCTGCCTCTCCAGGCTGAAATGGTTCCAGATGTGGGGCCTGCAGGAGAGCAGGTGAGGATGGGCACAGCAGGGCTCCCTTCTGGAGGCTGCCCAGGACAGAGTCCCAGTGTCCCCATCCCCACTTCCTACAAGAGCTCCCTGTTTGGGAGACGATAATGGCCACTGAAGGGATAGTGGTTCTGGAAGAGTCTCTGAACAGACTGAGGAAGGAGAGCCCGTTTCAGGGCCTACATGTCTGGGGGCAGGAGAGTTGGAGGCTGATTCACATTTTACCCAAAATGGAGGACAGACTTCTTGGATCTGGGGTGTAAGAGCCACAGCTAAGGCTAGGGTTTTTTTTTTTTTTTTTTTTTTTTAATTTAATTTCTTTATTAGGTACACAGCATTCTACCTGCATTGACTGCAGGCCAGAAGAGGGCGCCAGATGTCATTATAGATGGTTGTGAGCCACCATGTGGATGCTGGGAATTGAACTCAGGACCTCTGGAAGAACAGTCAGTGCTCTTAACCACTGAGCCATCTCTCCAGCCCCTCCTTTTTTTTTTTAAAGGTTAGGTTTTTTGTTTTGTTTTGTTTTATAATTTATTTACTTTTGCATTTGTGCTTTGCCTGAAATGTATGTCTGTGTGAGGGTGTCAGATCTTGGAGTTACAGACAGTTGTGAGCTGCCATGTGGTTGCTGGGAATTGAACCCAGGTCCTCTGGGATAGTAGCTACTGTTCTTAATCATTGAGCCATCTCTCCAGCCCCTTGTTCTTTGTAAAAAAACATTAAGAGGTTTTTTTCTTTTTAATTGATGTATGTCTCTCTGTGTGTATATGTATGTTCACATGCATGTGAGTACCCCTGGAGGCCAGAAGAGGGATTCTCTAACACTGGGGTCACTGGCTGTTGTGAGTCCCCCAGTGTGGGTGTAGGGAACTGAACTTAGGTCCCCTCTAAGAGGGCTGCGTAAAAGTGCTCAGAACTTCGGGGCCATTTCTTCAGCCTCTGTATTTCTTAATTTTTTCCTGAGATTTATTTTATTTATCAATTTTTAAGATTTTATTGAGCCAGACATGGTAGTGAATGCCTTTAATCACAGCCCTTGGGAGGTAAAGGCAGGCAGATCTCTGAGTTTGAGGGCAGCTTGGTGTACTGAGTCAGTTCTAGCTCAATCAGGACTACACAGAGGAATCCTGTCTCAAAAACAAACCAACAAGAAGATTTCATTCATATTTATGTGAGTGAATATTTGCCTGCATGGGTGTATGTGTATCTCTGGAGGCCAGGTAGTGTCTCTTCCCATCAGACTGGACTTGTAGACAGTTCTAAGCAGCCGTGTGGATCCTGGAAACTGAACCCAGATCCTCTCCAAGAGCAGCAACTACTTAGGACCACTGAAACATCTCTCCAGCTTTATTTTTATTTATGTAAATGGATGCATGAATATGCGGGTGTGTGCGTGCCAGTTAAGGCCAGAAAAGGGATGTGGTCTCCTGGAGCTGGCATTACATGTCCTGGGAGCCACCTGATGTGGGGGTGCTGTGAACCAAACTCAGACCTCTTGCAAGAACAGTAAGTGCTCTTAACGGCCAAGCGGTCTCTCTAACTCAAAGTTGGGTTCTTGAGGCTGTAAAAAGAGGATCACAGGATTAAATAGTTCATATCTACCACCTCCACTCCTCAAAGAAATGCTATTGCAAGGGGAAAACTGAGTCAAGGACCCCTAACTGGCTCCTAATTAAAAGTGCCTATCGGGCTGGAGAGATGGCTTGGAGGTTAAGAGCACTGACTGCTTTCCCAGAGGTCCTGAGTTTAATTCCCAGCAACCACATGGTGGCTCACAACCATCTATAATGAGATCTGGTGCCCTCTTCTGGCAGGCGGGCCTACATGCAGACAGAACACTATACATAATAAATAAATCCGGGGGGAGGGATGGGGGGGGAGTGCCTATCTAGATGTTGACCATGGAGAAATCCTGCCCAGAGCTCCAAGCATTATTTGAGAAACAGAAAGTTTTGAAAGTCTTTTGTGTGAGGCTTGGGTAGAGGTGGATCAATCGGGACATAATGTAGGTCCAGAGAAACATGTTTCTTACCTCTGAGTTGGGTGAAGCCCAGGCAGGGTCCAGAGCTGGAAGGGGAGCAGACTGCCATTGTCCATGAGTAGCTCATAGGTCCCCAGTCCCACTGCTGGCAAATTCTTTCAACAAATATTTCATTGACACCTATTATATGTGGGTAAACACAGCAACTTGGGGAGCATGTCCACTCACTTATGTGCCAAGAGTGTCCCTCAGGAACCCGAGAAAGCCGTAATGAATGTGATAAGATCTTTGGAATTTGATAAGATAGACCCAGGTTCAGACTCTGTCTCTACTAATTATTAGCTGAGAACAAGCCAATGAATCTCAGTCTCCATGTCTACAAAAGGGAAATGGGAATGGTACATACTTCCTAGTGGGCCTGAGAGCATTCAAGGGCATAATCCCGATGTCATGGCTCATCCCATCATGATTATGGATGGAGGGATGAACCCCAAGGATGCTTCCTGGCCATCCTGCCAAGGCAAGGCTGGTGTCCAGCCTCCCTACCCAGAGGATGGAGGTACTCATTCTCAGAGGCTCTATAAACTGCCCCAACCCCTGCTCAGAAGGAATAGTTCCTCTATCTGTCATAGTGTTAGCCTTCACTGGCTTTTGCTTTTTCTTTGTCTACACTGAATTTCCTCTATGTGGATTCTTTCCATTTCTGCCTCTCCTTAAACTCAGAGCTCCCCTCTCCCAAAAACACCTCTTCTCTCCATCCCGCACATTCAGTTTCACTCACTAGTCAGGGGTAGTAGCTCACAGGAGTCTGGAGGCAGAATAAGTGGATCTCTAAGAATTCAGGCCACCCTGGTCTATATAGTGAGTTCCAGGACAGCCAGAGCTATCTAGAGAGACCATGTCTCAAATAAACAAACAAATAAATACCCCAAATCCACTCACTATCTGACACAGATGCAGACCCATGCATTTTAAGTGTCAAACTTAACAAGTACATTTGAGGGACCACACAGAAAGAGGTGAAGTGGAAGATATGGCCACCTACATCCTTATATTCTTACGCACATAGGGGCAAAGACGGGTGACTAGCCTCTAGCTCCTGATGACACACACATACAACTCAGATAGGTACAAATCGCTACAATAAAGATCTAGCCCATGACAATCATACGGGACATGTAAGCATATGGCACATGCAGGAATCCACAGGCTTATTATACACCACCCCACACAGATGCAAGCCAGTACATATACAAGCCAGCACAAATGAGGACACACAGTAGGCATGGTAGGCACACGCACAATCGTGCACACACACACACAGGCACACACTAACACTGCCCCCCCTCCCCGCAGGGAGCTGGCTGCCCGCCAAGCATTGCTTTCTGCTGGGTGTGCACAACCTTTCACGGGCTCTAATTGAGTCCAGGGTGATTTATAACTCAGCAGCGTGAGCTGCCCCCTCCCTCTATAGCCCTGGTGAGAGTCTTGGGCCATGCCCCTCCCCACTAACAGGGTCACATATACAAGTCCCTTGGAGGGAGCCTTTTCATTTTTTCCTCCAGACCCTTTCTTCATTCTTGACTTCCTCCAGAAGTTATGGCTCAATCTGCCCACCCCACTACCACCATCAAACCCAGTGTCACATGGCTCGGCCATTTGAAGACAATCACAGCCCTTCTAACCTGCCTGGCTAGGAATAAACAGGGTTCTGACTGCAGAATCCCAGCGCTGCCTCAGCTGCTGCAGAGAAATTGGATTTAGACATGAGAAGGGCTTCAGCAGGGAGCTGGGAATGGAGCGTGGGCTTTAGTTAGCAGGGGATGGGAAAGCCCGAGGTTAGAGGGGAAAGCCACTAAGAACCTCATTTCCGCTTTCCATCCTTTTGGGGAACGGAAAGCAGATTGTGACCTCCTCGCTCAGCTGTCCCCATGGCTAGTGTGACCGGCCTGTGATGAACTGAATTAATTAGGTCCTAAGTTTTGGCTCATAACGTCTCCTTTTCCACCTGAAGAATTGCAGGGAGATTGATGTGTTCTCCCTCTGTGTCTGTCTCTCTGTTTCTCTCTGTCTCTCTCTCTTTGTGTGTGTGTGTGTGTGTGTGTGTGTGTGTGTGTGTGTGTGTACACCTCCTGATGTTTCTTCACCTCTGATTCCAGCATGGGCAGACATGATTAGCCGTGGCTCCATAGTTCAACAGAGAGACATTTCATCCTTCTTCTGTGTTGGGCTCTGCCACTGTTAACCCATTTACTAGTGAAGGTAACTGATGCCCAGTGAGGCCACATCCTTGCCCAGGGGCAAACCTGGTTGGTTCAAGCTGGAGCTGGGAGTTTGGTACAGTGTCTATGCTTGTATCCCAGCACTCTGCATCCTGAGGTGGCAGGGGCTTTGAGATAGATGCCACGTTAATGTGCTGCACAGTCAGACACTGGCAAAACTAAAACAAAGGGTTGTGAAGTGTAGGCGGCAGGACCAAACTTCAAGGTCATGTTTGATCACATATTAAATTGTAGCCCAGTCTGAGCTATGTGAAACTGTCTCAAAAATAAAAATAAGGACCAGAGAGATGGTTCAGCAGTTAAGAGCACTGGTTGCTCTTCTAGGGGACCCAGGGTTCAATTCTCAGCACCCACAGGGCAGCTCACAACCATCTGTAGCTTGAGTCCCAGGGAATCTGATACTTTTTTCTGGTCTCTGGGGGCACAGCACCCAAGAGGGACACAGACATACACGTAAGGCAAAACATTTATCCACATAAAATAAATGAGAAATAAAAATGGAGCTTTGGGTCTGGAGAGATGGTTTAGCTGTTAAGAGTGCTGGTCCTGCAGAGGACCAGAGTTCTCTTCCTGTGCATATGCTTCAGGTGGTGCAGCCTTTACTCCAGCTCTGGGGGATTTAACGCCCTCTTCTGGCTTCCTTGGGTACCTACACCTATTTATATTTGCAGACATTCTCATACACAGATGCCTTATTTAATAAGTAAATATTTCCTTATTTACTTATTGAGATAGCATCTTACTATGTAGCCTTGGCTGGCCTGGAACTCACTATGCAGAGCAAGCTGGCCTGGAACTATGAGTCTGATTTCATAACAGAGCCCCATCCTGGCTGCTCAGGAATCTTCATTTTGAAGTCAGGCTATTCTCTGTCCTAACTTCAGAACAGGAGTTATAACACAGTGGGCTGGAGAGATGGCTCAGCAGTTAAGGGCACTGACTGTTCTTCCATAGTACCTGAGTTCGATTCCCATCATCCACATGGCAGCTAACAACTGTCTGTAATTTCAAAATCTGACACCCTTTTACAGTTATACATGCAGGCAAAACACCAATTCACATAAAATAAAAGTAAATATTAAAAAAACCCCTCCAAAACCACAGCATAAGGGACTCAGAGTATGCAAATGAGGGACTTGTCAGTAAAGAAGTTGGGAGCCAAGAGCAGTGTGTGTATGACTGTGTGTGTATGACTGTGTGTGTGTGAGTGTGTGTATATGACTGTGTGAGTGTGTGTGTGTGTGTGACTGTGAGTGTGTGTGTAGGGGTGAACTGAGCCTGATGGAGTCTATATGATGACAGCAGTCAATGTCCCCCCACCATGAGTCTCACACAATCCTCACGGAGAAGGAATGGAACCCCATTTTACAGATGATTAAAACTGATATTATGACTACTTAAGCCAACTGTCCAGTCTAGCAGATTAAAGACAGCCCTTTTCATTGCCCAATGCTGGAGTGGTGAGACTTTCTTGGGCTCTGTGGCCCAGGAACACCGTTTCATCTCTGCAGTATAATGAGCCACACTTGAACATTGTGAAATGGTGACCTTGACTATATATTGTGAGCCTTAGAAACTGGGAGAGAATGCACTATATGACCCCTAGGCCAGGGTGTTTGTATATGGACAGTGTGCATTTGCGCTTGTCCTTATATATAGGCCCATGTTTGTGTTCATCTGTAATTTTTTTTATTTTTTTTTAAGATTTATTTATTTTTTATGTATACAATATACAGAAGAGGGTACCAGATGTCATCATAGATGGTTATGAGTCACCATATGGTTGCTGGGAATTGAACTCAGGACCTCTGGAAGGACAGTCTGTGCTCTTAGCCTCTGAGCCATCTCTCCAGCCCCTCATCTGTAATTTCAATGTGTCCCTCTCTGCATGACCTGTGTGACATGTATGTCTCTGTCTTGCTTCTGAGAGTGTCTCCACATAGCATCTATGCTTGGCTGGGGTTGTATCCACTTTGGAAGTACCTTTAGGTGTGTGACATGTGGCCTCTATATCTGTGACTGTGTATGGGACATACACACATATATATAACATTGTATGTATTATTAAAGACATGGTGTATGATTGAGGACCTGAAGTGAGTTGGGGGAAAACATTTCAGGGTATAAAAACAAAACAAAAAACTCAGTTATGAGTAAAAAGTATTTTAGCTTCCTATTTTTTATTTTTATTTATTTTTTGAGAGGGTTTTTCTGTGTAGCTCCAGCTATAGCTGAGGCTGGCCTCGAACTTAGAAATCTGCCTGACTCAGCCTTCAGAGTGCTGGGATTAATGGCATGTGCCAGCACCACCTGGTTTAGTTTCCTATGGAAACCAAACAGGCATGGTGGGGAATGTATCCCAGAATTTGGGAAGTGGAGGTTAGAGGACCGAGTTCGAGGCCAGTCTTAGCTGTACTGTGAGTTCGAAGCCAACCTTGGGAGTGCATGAGATCTTGTACCAAAAGGATAGAGAAGAAACAAGAGTGTGTGTGTGCATGTGTGTGCGTGGGGTGTGTGTGTGTGTGTGTGAGTGTGTAGGATTCATAATCAATGCAAAAAGCCCACAAGGCAGTTGCAAGGCAGAGGCTGCATGCACTCGGGGTCCGCCGTAGGCTCCCGCGCCGCCAGGTGACCCCCACCACCGCCCCCGTTCCGGTCACGCTGCGCTACGCTGAGCCACAGTAATTTCCGAGTCGGCGACCGCTTTGTGTGCACCGGCCTCGGTCCTGGGGGCGGGGATGGAGGGCGGGCTCTCTCTCCCCCCTCTTGCTTTTTATTGGGTCATTAACAACGGCCCGGACTGCCGCTGTGCCCCCCCTCTTTCATGTCTGCCGCGCCTCCCGCCATTATCTCCCTCCGCCGCGCGCCGTAATTCGATGCCAATCAGGTTTGCGGCTCGGAGGCCGCGGGATCAAAGCCGGGCCGCGGCGGGCGCTGGCAGGAGTGCGGCGGGAAGAGGAGTGGGGGCGGGCAGTGCTCCCCAGCTCCGGGCACCGGCTCTGCGTCCTGCTCCAGCTCCGGGAGGGGCTCAGACATCCGCGAGAGGAGGCTGGACGGCATGGTCTTGAGGGGCTTAGGGATGGCTAGAGGGAATGACCTGGAGGGCGTTGCCTTGCAAGATTTCTATAGCAACCTGGAGGTAGCCCAGAAATGACATTCTAAGCCAAAGTGTCACTTTGGTCAAAAGGCTGGGAGGCAGGAACCGGCAGATTGTAGTTCCGAAACTGGGGAGAACTGGCTGGTTAGGTGTTTGGGTTGTGTTGGACTGGCAGGAAGCCATGGAGGGTTCTGGAAGAGGGGTAGGGCTTACGTTCTCTGTTGGTTTTCAGGATAGTTCATCTGGTGAGGACTCTTGCTTGATGGAAGCTATGCTTCAACTCAGTTTCCTCTGGACATGAGTGAAGCTATGAGATCCAGGAACCTCAGAGGTTAGCCACGTTCACCTACACGATACAAAATAGTCCTTCAAGAGCGATGGTGGTGTGTGCCTTTAATCGCAACACTCAGGAGGTTGAGGCAGGAGGATCTTTGAGTTCAAGGCCAGCCTGATCTACATTGTGAGTTCCAGGACAGCCAGGCTACACAGAGAAACCCTGTCTCAAACAAACAAACAAGCACACACACACACACACACACACACACACACACACAAACAAAAAAACCACAAACAACAACAAAAACACACACACAAAAACAAAACCGGGTGATGGTGGCCACATCTTTAATCCCAGCATTTACCATCTGGGAACCAGAGAGAGGTGGACCTCACTCAGTTTGAGGTCAGCCTGGAGAGTTCCAGGATGACCAGACAACCGGGGCTGTTACACAGAGAAACCCTGTCTGGGGTGTGTGTGTGTGGGGGGTGAGGTAACAAAACAAACAAACCCCAGCCCTTCACAGCAGGAATGATGTCTATAATCATATCACACCAATGGCTGATGCTCCGGTGTGGGAGGCCAGCTAGGGCTACAGGAGACTCGGTCTCAAATAAGCAAACAGAATGAATGCAGTAGGGGTGTGCTTCCACGGTGGAATGTGGGTATCATTTATTGAGGGTTCATCCACAGCTTCCCAACAGATGAGAAAACAGGCAGAGAAACGAGGTGTCCCCCCCCCTCCCGTCCCACTTCTCCCCCCTCCCCATTCTGGGCCTGGATGGGACTGGAACCAAGACCGTTTATCTCTCACACCCTTCTGGGTTTGGGGACAGATAAGGGGAGGTGTGTTGAGGAAGATTGTGTGGGATCCTGTTCCTTCATAGATTAGACTCAGTGGAGAGCAAGCCTGGATCACCTCCCCCAGCTGCCAGCCACCTCCACTCTTTCTAGATGGGGGCACCAGCCCACTGTGTAACCCCATCTGTAAAATGGGGAGAGAGAGAGTTTTAGCTGGCCTCGGGAAAGTGCACGCAGCAAAGGGTGTCTTGAATGTTAAATGTAATCTAAAGAGTCTAGATGGGGTGTTTGTCACTGTCAGCCAGACTCTGAGGACAGTGTTATCAGAGGTATCAGAGGCAGTTCCCAGGAAGGATGGAAGAAGGCCCCTTTCCCTCCAAGAAATGCCAGCAGTGAGTCCCAAAGCTTATCAAAGAGGGCTGTTCTCCTCTCCCACCCTTGAATATAGTTCTCTCTCTCTCTCTCTCTCTCTCTCTCTCTCTCTCTCTCTCTCAAATAATGCTGGGTCTTCACAACTCTAAATATCTCAGACCCAAGAATGTTCTGAGCAAACCACAGTATACGTAATACATGCTTTCTGTTCTTATCTACAGAGCCTCTAGGCTTTGAGGATGGGGCTGCCACGCCTGTCCTTCTGTCCGCTGCCCTGCCTTTGGTTCAGAGCTGGGACAAATGGATTGTGGTGGTGGACTGGGAAATAGAAACAACAGTCCAGGTCCCGCTGCCCCCTACACAGTCCCTGGGAACGGTGGATGTAGAAGGCTCACCTGGAGTGAGGCCTGGAGAAAGCATGGTAGCTGTAAGGGGGACCCATGAGCCCAGTTCGCCTTCTCTACTGTGGGATTAAATGAGCTGGAAAGGGGATGAACAGAACTTCTCTGGCTGGGGACAGGAAGCACATTTCAGGGTGTTTGTTAGAAGCCTGGAGGCCTAAAGAATAAGTTCAAGGCTAGTGTTTCTGGAGGTGGGGAGGAAGATCGGAGGCCGGGCAGCTAGATCCCCAAAGCACAAAGGATATTGGAGTCCTGGGGAGCTTTGGAGCAGAAAATCACCTTACTTCAGCCTCCCCTGCAGGGGAAGGGGAAGGACTTCTGGGTATCTGTACGTCTACTCAAGAAAGTGTGGGCAGAGGCTGGAGTTGGGGAAGGAGGGGGCGGGGCCACATTCTTTTTGCAGAAGGGAGAGGGCAATGGCCATGCTGAGTTAGGCTGCCTAGCAGAGATGTGCCAGGAGCCCCGGATGACATGGGCATGGGCTTTGTCAGCATCTCCGGTTGGGATGCATTCTCGATTTTGGTGCCCAGGTGAGATGTTCTCCCTCCAAAGATCCCTTCTGACCGCTGGGGGGCTCTGCAGTGCCCAGCCTCAAGCTTGCCAGGTTTTGCCTGCCCACGCAGGGCCTCCTTAGTCCAGCCTGAGCCTGCTCCGCTCACATTTCATGCTCCAGGTGGCACAGTCCTCAGAAGGGAGGGAGGGAGGACATGCAATTCTCTGCACTGCTCAGGACTGGCTCTATGTCGCCAATCTTTATGAAGGAGGTCCGATGCCCCCAATTCTCCATCCCTCCTAGGGAGTCTCTGCCTGCTATATCTGGGTGCCTGTGTATTGGAGGGGGGCGGTGACTGCATTGCACACCGCAGATCGCAGCTGCCTCTGGACGCTGAAAAATCCAATTTTCTTCCTAATTGCCACCGCCCGCGCGTTCTCCCCTCAGAGCCTACTTGTGCTTGCCGGAGCTTCCCCCCACCTTTCCCCCCACTCCTGCCTCCCGCTGCCTACCCCACGGCTGACGCCGCCCCCCCTCGCGGTCACCCGTGTCGGGACGCACCATATATCATGTCTGCAGCCGGGAGGGGCTGGCGAGCGGGCCGGCCCCCGCCCTGGCCTCCCTGACGAAATCGTCCTTTTCCAAGGCGGATGACAGGTTGTGGGAACAACAGCTTGAATTACGGAAAGAAGTTTCCCCACTGAGTTAATCTGCAGTGGCTGGAGGTGACCTTCTGGAGACGGCGATTAATCACGGGCCGTGGCGGGCGCAGCGCCACGCCGGGCCCTTTGGGGGAATACTAATTCCACTACAAGATAAATCATAATTTGACAATAATCATCTGCCCTAATCACTCCAATTCTTCCGTTTAATTATTTGTATACACCGTGTTTCTTCAGCGAGGACCCTGTGTGCCCATGGGTGGGAGAAGATGCCGGTGAGGGCTCAGACCCCTCTCTGGCCTTTGAGCTCACCTCGACTGTTGGTATGTTCAAGGAGGCCCTACTCCGATCTGATAGTGAAGATTAGAGTTTCCCTGAGGAAGTCTGGATAAACTGAGGCTCAGAAAGAGGCTAGGCCTTGTCTTGGCTCACACAGCAAAACTCTGGGGAGCCAGGTTGAAGATGGGTTCTCAAATCTAGTCCGGTTCCGGGTCCTATTGCCAATGCCTCCTGTCTGCTCTGTCCCCAATTACTGCCATGCTGGCTTGCCTCTCAGCCAGCCAGCGTGGACAGGGCTGCTGACTGCTCTTGTGCACACTACCCAAGCCTGGTTCCGGCTATGCAATCAGTATGAGAACCAGGAACTATGGGCATCTTAGCAGGCATTGCCTGTACCTGCCTCCTGGGTGTTGGGACACCTCTGCCAACCAACCCATGAGACCTCTCCAAGTTTCTATCATTTACCTGTAATGGGCTGGATTTCCTCTTCCCAGGGGAGGAAGGGGAAGCCTGTTTTCACCCCTTTTAGTCACCTTAAAGGCCAGCCTACCTGCATGGGCCCTCCCCAGTGTGTCTGCTGGTGCTGTTGTGATGGCAACATGGTTGGTATAACCTGTAACTGCTGTGTGCCATGGCCCTGGGAAAGGCTGGTTCAGCTGCCACAAGATCTGACTTCCAGGAGCAGGAGACATCAGAATAACTTAGGAATTTTGTTGCAAGCCATCTCCTGACACCTCAGGGTGAGAGACAGTACATTGGGGTACAATAGGATCTCCTGAATGCAATGTGGCTCTGATCCAGCTCATGATTGGACCTTGTGACATTGTGCAGGGGTGGTTCCCTCAAACAGAAGTCCAAAGCCTGGCTGGGTATGTGATATGGTGCTACAGCCATAGAGAACACAGTGGAAATGTAGCAATAATGATGAAGGGGGTGTCCTTCCCCACAGCAGAGGCCTGAGCTCAGCTCTGAGAAGACAGATCAGGAAAAGCAGCTGTGTGTGGTGGAGGGGCATACCTGTAATCCCAGCAAGAAGGAGGCTCTTCTTGAGTTTGAGGCCAGCCTGTGTTGCGTAGTGAAACCTGTCTCAGAAAACAAAATGGGCTGGAGAGATGGCCCAGTGGTTAAGAGCACTAGCTACTCTTTCAGAGACCCCATGTTCAATTCCTGGTACCCAAAAGGGGTGACTTGCAACCATCTGTAACTCTAGGAGGGTGGATCACCGTCTTCTGGCCCTCTTGGGTACTGCATGCATGTGGTCCAGAGCCAAACATTCAAACTCATAAAATAAAAATAAAATTAAAAATCTCAAAAAAAAAAAATAAAGAAAAGAAAAAGCCAGGCGTGGTGGTGCACACCTTAAATCCCAGCACTCAGGAAACAGAGGCAGGCAAATCTCTCAGTTTGAGGGCAAACTGGTTTACAGAGCAATTTCCAGGACAGCCAAGGCTATATAGAGAAACCCTATCCTGAGCCCTCCCCAACACCCTCTTTTTTAAAAACAAACAAGTGGGTGGGGTATAGCTCAGTTGGCAGAATGCTTGCCTGGCATGCACAAAGCCCTGGGTTTGATCTCTAGCACAACTTAAAGCCAGCATAGTTACAAATCCCCAAATTCCACAGTTGTGCAGCCCCTCATGTGCCAGGCGATAGGGTTTGCTTGTCTCTAAACCCTGAGTTCTCACACTCTCTTGGGAATGAGGTGTGATGCCCGTCCATTTTACAGATGTGGAAATCGAGTCTCAGGTGAAGGCCCTTGTTAATTACAAAGCTGGCATTTGGACTTAGCCCTCTGCCCTATTTCTGCCTCCTAGGAATCATTTTATGAACATTGTCAAATTTCTGATCAGAGACTCTGGGCCTAGTTGAGCTGGTCTGTCTGCCTCTCAGGCTCAGGCTTCCTGCTGAGGGAAGGAGTCTTGGGGCAGTGATGCCACTATAAAATGGAAACTGCCTGTAAGTCCCCCATGGGGTCTAATTTTCTTCTTTCCTGCTGCAGTTTCCCACTACCTATGGACATAGGACCCCCTCCCCCTGATTACAGGTCTGTGCCTCCATTTCTGCCCTTCAGTGACTCTTGCCTGGAGCAGACATGGTATGACAGGCTGTGTCTGGGAACCCAATGGCCTTTCTGATGCTTGACAGTCCGAGGAAGAGCAGATGAAGAGGCAGGTGGCCAAGGGAATGTGTGAGGTGGGTTTTGGTCAGGCACCCTGGTTGTGCCTCAGCCCTAACCCCTCTAGTCTGCTTTCAGGTCAGCTTTCCCACACACCAGGCAGGGTGCTGGGAGGTGGGCTGGTCGGAGTTGCTTGGCTCTGAGGATCTGAGCAAGGTCATTCGACCTTTTCCAAGATCAGTTTCCATGCTACAAACCGAGGGTAGTAATAATAGCTAGTAGTAAACACTCTATAGCTGTTACCTGTTATTAGTATAACTATCAGACTGCATGTTGAGGTCACAGAAAGGCCAGCAATAGTCACCCTCCTACTCCAGAGTTTCTGGGGTGTTCAAGAAGGGAGGGGCGCATCACAAGCCAATTGCCTCCCTCAAATCCAGAAGGTCCCGGCCCCTCCCAGCCCCCCCCCCCGGCCCCTCCCAGCCCCCCAGCCCCTCCCAGCCAGTCCTCTGTCCTGTCAGGGGGACTGCAGGGTGGGAGGCCTGGGAAGGAAGGCAAAATGGCCAAGTGGGGAGAGATGGCCTGGGGGAGAGCAGCTGAGCCGCAGGAGAGGCAGACAGGCTGCCGAGCTATAAATACCTCCCAGGTAACAGGACCCGTAAATGAAGGGAGAGAATTAGTCACATTCTGAGGCGCCTGGGAGAGAGGACGAGGAGCAATGACCTGAATCCATGGAAGGGAAAAAATTAGGCTAACCTTGGGAGGAGGGAGGCTGGGGGCCTGGGTGCTGTGTCTCTTCAGAGGGGTGCCCTGGGCAGGGTCTGCTGGGCAGAGGCCAGATAGGACTTATCAGTGGCAGGAGAGGCCTGCAAGGAACCCTGTTCTTGTGGGGGTGAGAAACACTTTTCCTGTCTCTGATTCCCTAGACCTCTTTGGAAGTCCTTATAGCTGTCTAGCCCAGGCATTTCCTTATGTTCTTCGAAAAGGTGTTTCTGTGCCTTGTCCTCACCTTTTCTGGCAGTCCCCGAACCTTACACTTAAGCTCTGGGAAACTCCCTAGGTTCCTGGGTCAGATAGAAGGGTGTTTGCTTGGGAGAGTAGGAAGGACATATCACTTCCTTCCTTTCTCATTGAACTTGGCTGGGGAGGCTCGGCCATGGTGTGCTCTCTAGTCTCTTAGTCTTCTTCCGGCTTTGCCCCTTCCAGGTGGTTGCCAGAGCAACAGCCAGCGCATGCCCTCCGGTGCTCATGCTCGCTCTCCCAGCTCCACTAGGAATGGCGTCTACTTTCCTTGGCTTGGGTTAACAGAGACCAACACCCCCCACACACTCCAGCCCCCCCCTCCAATCCGGGACATGGAATCTAAAGCCTTGTGAATGCTAGGTCAGGGCTAGGCTCTACCACTGGGCTGCACTCCCCAGCATTTCAGGGGAGCTTGACCCCCTCCCCGCGAGACAGGGTTTTTCTGTGAAACCCTGGCTGTCCTGGAACTCCATAGACCAGGTTGGCCCCGAATTCCGCTTTGCCTCTACTACCACCGCCCTGCCAGACTTGGTTTTCTGTTCTTCTCTCCCTAACCTGCAGCCTGTAAGCTGAAATTCTCCATTACTCTGCAAGAACTGTGCATTCAGCCTCGACTGCTTTCCTTGCTCCGCCTGGTAGCTTTGCATTTTCTCTAAGACCCAAGGCTAGATCTGTGTCCCTGATGTGTCACCGGCTGAGTGGGATTCTTTTGGGTTATGCTCTGGTGACACATCCCCGATAGTGCCCGGAAGTGGTTAAGGTTCAAATTAGAAGGCCTGCTCTGTTTCTTGCTGTGTGTCCTCGGGGAATAAACATGTCCTCCTGGGCCTTAGTTTCCTCATTTGTAAAAAAAAAAAAAAAAAAAAAGGAGGGGGGATTCTCACTGTGCTGCTCAACAGTCACAAGAAAAAAGAAACCAACAAAAACCCACACCCTACCCGACCCTTGCCTGAGATGGGTTTAGCACACAGTCGGCGATGGCTGCTGTTGGGGTCACAGTATTGATCGCAGTGTTTCTGTGTCTGCCTCCCCTGCGGGCTGAGATAGGGGCGGGGGCGGTGCGGCGTCCCGGTGTGACTCGTCGCTGCAGCCGCAGTGGCCAGCTCGCGCCTGGCACTGAGACGGTCGGCAAATGTTTGCTGAATTAATGAGTGGGGGCTGCAGGGAGGGCTTGGGCTGCAGTTCCGCCTGGGCTGTTGCAGCTGGGGTGCGCGTGTACATGTGTGTGCCCCTGGGAGCGGTAGTGAGGGGTGTTTGTGTGTGTGGGGAGCCGGATTCGTGTCCCCGGGGTCTGGCGGCGCCGTGGGCAGCCTGGCGCGCCCGCTCCCTGGGGTCCCCGCCGAGCGCCTGCCTGGCTGCGGGACCCCGTTGCCAGGAGCAGTCAGGATGCGGCAGCGTCTCCATGGCAACGCGGCATCTCGAGCCTCGCGCCGCCCTCCCCCGGCGCCCCGCAGTGGGCAGGAGGCCGAGCCTGGCAGCCCCTCCCGGCCCAGCAGCCAGCAAGCTGGGCCAGGAGGCCAAAGCCTGGTAGGAGGAGCTGAGGAGGGGGCTCCTTATTTTTCTGGGAATGAAGGGCTGACCTGCCTTTACTTCCCTCTATATCTGGGGGAAGCAGAGAAAGGAGACCCTCCCCTCTGTTCATATGAAGCGTCCCTCCCAACCCCAGCAAGCTAGGAAATCATGGACAGGTTCTGGTCAGGACCAGAGCCCCTTGAGGGATATAGGGGTAGATATGATCTAAATCTTGACTGTGAAAATGTCGCAATGACACAGACTGGAGGGGCTGTGGAGAAGGCCACTGAATCACTGCGGGAAGTTCCATCCTGAACCAGGGTAAAAGTGCAGGTCCAGGGACTGCACTAGTCATCCAGTGTCAAGCACGGTGTCCACCACTCATAGATATTGCCCATGTTCCCGGTACATGCTATGATCCTCTTCACCCTCTTAGCCATATCCCTAAACCCACTCACTGCTTCCCTGCTGTGGGTTTGGACCCCCAGCTCCTATGCAGGATCTTCATCTTTACAAGGTATTACTCAGTATGTCCCTAGGCTCAACTGCTTGTTTTCAAATAGCCACACAGGGATCCACAGCACCACCATGTAACTACTCAGTGCTCTCCTTCCTTTTTAGAATTGGTGCCTCTCAGCAGTCTCCAGGGATCATGCACTGTCTGTAGTACCTATTTGGTGGTCCCTCAGTATTCTCTTATGAAGCTGTCCAATAACCTGAACATTCAGTGTTGTTCCCATACCCTTCCTGTATTTACATCAGAGTTCTTAGCAATGACCACTACAACCTCTCTCTGTTCAGAATACTCTCTTTGGGCGCTTCCTATCCCAACAGGTAAATTCTCTTGACCATCCTCTGTCCTCACTTCCACCCTCAGTACGGCGGGGCCGTAGTGCTCTCAATAACCAGGAGGAGGCGCACAAACAGTCGCCCGGTGACCACAGAACGGGGCGCGGCCAGGGTGGAAGGTCAAGGGGAAAAGTGTCCTTGTACCGAGACTGAATCCATGTCCAGGATGGAGCTACATCCCAAGGAGGTTCTTCCTAAAGTTGCTGCATCCTCCACGCGGCATCCTTTACACAGAAGACGCCGTCGTGGTTTGGGCTCTGAGAGGGACCGCGCGCCCTCTGGTGGCCACAGAGCAGAGATTTTTCTCCCCAGGTTTTCAGGGAAGAGGCACTTAGCTACCTCTTCACCTGCTTGAGCCTGTTTTCCAGCATTCAGCAGTCTTTGAAGGGTTAAGGTCATCCTCTTTTCTTCTCACAAAATGAGGTTTCCTTACAACTGTGTATGTAGACCGAGCTCCATCAGGAGGGACCACGTGAGGTTTCTGCAGACTGTTGTGTTTGGGCGATTCACTAAGACTGAACTGTGATCTTGTGCCCATTTCTGCCTGGTATTATTGATAGATAGTGATTGAGTTTCTTGACATGTCTCCCACCTGACTGATGACAGACATCCAAGCCTGTAAAATGTTCTAGGATGACCAAGAGAGATGGGGAGGCAATGATGAAGGATACTGGCCTGTTCTAGGTTTGAGCTTGAACAACCTACTTTCTATTTCTTCCTTTCTTTTTTTCCCTTTCTTTCTCTTTCCAAGATAAGATTTCCTTGTGTAGTTAGCCTTAGCTGTCTGGCTGTCCTGGAACTCATACAGTTAACCAGGCTTGTCTTGAACTCATAGAGATCCACCTGCCTCTGCCCCCTAAGTGCTGGGATCAAAGATGTGTGTTACCACTGCCTGGCCCTCACCTTTTTTGTTTTTTAAGATTTATTTATTATATATACAGTACTCTGTCTGCATATATTCCTGTGTACCAGAAGAGAGCACCAGATTTCATTATAGATGGTTGTGAGTCGTCGTGTGGTTTCTGGGAATTGAACTCAGGATCTCTGCAAGAGCTGCCGATGCTTCATAATCGCTGAGCCATCTCTCCAGCCCGGCCCCCCCCCTCACTTATTTAAAAAAGGTGTGTGTGTGTGTGTGTGTGTGTGTGTGTGTGTGTGTGTGTGTGTGTGATGTGTGCAGGTGACTACCGGGGGCCAGAAGAGGGCATACATCCCCTGCAACTATAATTACAGTTGGTTTTGAGCACTTGATGTGGATTCTGGAACTAACTGAACTCTGGTCCTCTGGAAGAACACCAAGTACCTTTTTTTTTTTCTTTCCTTTTGTTTGTTCATGTTGGAGACAGGGTCTTACTGTGTAGTCCTTGATGACCAAAAATTCACTTTGTAGACAAGGCTGACTTCGAACTCACAGAGATCAGTCCACCAACCTCTGCTTCCTGAGTAGCCCAGTTGATAGAGCACTTGCCTGGCAATGGCCTTGGGTTCTATCCTCAGTACCATAAAATTCAGGTTCAAGATCCTCTTTGATTGTGTAATGAATTCAAGGCCATCCTGGGCCATATGAGACCTTATCTCAACAATAAAATTAATACAATAAAGTGAATCAAATAAGGCCTAAAACTCCCCCTGATCCCCAGGGTCATTGTAAAGGTTAAATCAGGAGAGGAAGAAGAGGAAAAGAAGGGGGTGAGGGGAGAGGAAGGAAGAGGGAAGGATGGGGGGGATGCTTACATCAGTGGTGGTGGTTAATCATGCAAACATTTAAGATCCAAGAGGTGGTACTGCTCCCTCAAAGCCCTTCCGATTTGGGGAACTTTCCCTGTTCTCTTGGCATGTATGAGAGAGGCACGATTGTACCAGGTAGAGTTGGTAGGGCACCTGACTCAGAGGCTTTGTTCCAAAGAGGCTTTCAGCAAAGGTCTGATGCCAGGAAGGGTGGCAAGCCCCCCCAGGCCTTCAGGGGCTTTAGGGGCCTCTAGTTCTACTTGGGTTGGAGGGAGATGGAGAAGCAAGAGAACCCTTGCTTTCTGCTGCTCTGTGAACTCATGACGCCTGCAGCCTGGATCAGATCTCCTCAGCCCAGTAGGGCCTGGGAGCTGTCTGACAGAGAAAGTGTGTGTCCTAGTGTGGGTAGCTGGATCTGGGGCCTTCCTGGAACCTCTCCTGTGAGAGCTAGCAGGAAGTAAGCAGGGAGGCCAAGGGACAGGGGAGGAAGGAAGGAAGGACGGGGCAGGCTCCAGCTGGGAGCAAATTCTCTCTGGGGCTAGCCAAGAAAGGAGGCCATCTGGACTGGACTGGGCTGACTAAAAGGCACTGGGGTCATCCTGGCTGGGGTTTGCATTGCACGTCAGTGTGTGTGTGTGTGTGTGTGTGTGTGTGTGTTGGCAGGGAGGGGACAAGAAAATATGAAGATGTGTGTTTCCCCTTTTGGGACACTATGTCAGTGAAGTCAGGGATGGGAAGTGATGTTTGGGCCTGGAACAGGGCCTGGCTTAGCTCCTATTTTCCAGACTGCCTGCTCTGCAGTTGAAGCCTTCAGAGTGCAGAACGCTCCCTGCCTGTGAATGCACACATACACTCAGCAGCCATTGCTGACCACATACTGTGTGTTGGGTTAGGTTTATGAACCCTGAGCCGGTCCCGCCCTCACAGGTCTTATCTGTCGTGAGGGGGAGGATGAGTCACCACTAGGCCTGTGACAGCCAGGAGCAGATGTCTGACCCACCCTAGGTGAAGGAAATCTTCCTGGAAGAGTTGCAAGATTCAAAAGGACAAACATTTGGCAGGGCAGGGGAGAATGGGAAGAAGATTCTAGAGAAGGGTGGTTCCAAAGTACAAGACAGGAGTGCAGGGTGATGGCGCCAGCTGGGTGTGTAGCATTGAGAGGTGGGAGGTGAGGTCTAGGCCTGTAGCTTTGTGTTTCCTCCTGAGAGAAGGTTCCAGGGCCAGAATGGGATGAAGCATAATGGAGGATACTCAGGGCTTCTGTGATGGCCTCAGTCCCTCCAGCAGCTCCATAGGGGGAAAAGGCCTATCACAGAGCCCCCAGGGAGCAATTCAGATTCTCTGGAAAGGCCACTCAGCTACATGGCTTGCCCTCTTCTCCTCAAAGCTCGCTCTCAGCAGAGGTTTATGTCTTTGTCCAGTAATCTTGTTGATCTGCCTTCGTGCCCTGGCTGTCAGGACAGGATGCCCACCTCCTCCCTGGACCTGGATGAGCAAGCCAGTCATACAGTTAGATTCAAGATCCTGGTAGTGACCTGATTTGGGTCAGTCAGAATCCTGACTGGGAGGATAGTAAAGCTAGGAAGATTCATGGATGCAGGTCACACAGATCCTCACGTTAAGAAAGGTCTGCATGGCTGAATGTGCTGTTCTGTCTTTTTTATTTTGTGTTATTTTATTTTGAAGCAGGGTCTCATGAATATCAGGTTAGCCTTTAACTTGCTATGAAGCTGGGGATGACCTTGAATTTCATATCTTTCTGCTTCTACCTCATGGGTATTGAAATTACAGGTGTGAGCCACAGCCATTCCTCGTTTATACAATGCTGGGAGTCAAACTCAGGGTTTTTGTGCGGGGCAAACTCCCTGGGCCCTCATCTGTTTTGTTACCATGTTTTTAGGGACTGGCCACCTAGGGTGGGAATTTCACACTGACCTGACCCTGCTTTCCTGGAGTTCATACTGTAGCCAGGGCAAAATAAATAAACCAGTTTGTTCTCTCGGCTGCTGTTGCCTTGGATTAGAGTCTCACTATGAAGCTCAAAGCCATGATCTTCCTGCCTCAGCGTCCCAAGTGCTAGGATTATAGGCATGGGCCACACTGTGCCTAGCTGCCAGGACAACTTTATGTTACACATTTAGAATTTGTTGTTTTCAACAGTGACAAAATATTCCTAGTGTGAAATTTATCTTACTTAATTTTAGATAAGGCCTCATATAGCCAAAGCTGGCCTCAAACTTCCTATACAGCCAAGGATGACCTTGAACTTCTAATCTTCCTGCCCCAGGCTTACAGTCTCGCAGCCCCAGTCCATGTGTACTGGTGCTGGTGATAAAGCCAGGGCGTCATGCCTTTTAGGCAAGCATTCCACCATCTGAGCCACATATTCAGACCATCATTCTATTTTTATTTTTTAATTTATTTAGCTTCTTCTTATGTGCATTGGCATTCTATCTCCTGGATCTGGAGTAACAGACAGTTGTGAGCTGCCACGTGGTTGCTGGGAATTGAACCCGGGTCCTCTGGAAGAGCAGCCAGTGCTCCTAACCACTGAGCCATCTCTCTATCACCATCATTCTATTTTTCATGGTGGCTGCATCATTTCATTCCTTATCCATAGCATATGGAATGGTTCCAGTTTTTCCATATCTCTAACACTTATTTTTACATTGAAAAACTCCCAGTACTTGGGAAACAGAGGCAGGAGAAGCTCTGTGAGTTCAAGGCCAGCCTGTGTATGTAGTGAGCTCTAGACACCCAAGGCTACATAGTGAAACCCTATTATGTGTTTTGTAGCAGGGCAGGTGATGGCACATACTTTTAAACTCATCTTCTGGCCCTCCCATCCTTTTTGCCTCCTCTTTCCTGATGTCCCCTGAGCCTCAGTGGAGTGACTAAGAAAGATGTCCCACTTTGCCCAGTGTGGTGGTGCACACCTTTAATCCCAGCACTTGTGAGTCTGAGATCAGTCTGGTCTGTCCCATTTATGGCTGGGCACTCAAACTTTGACCGGTTATGTCTCTGCATTCTCTGCTGACATGGCAGAAGGATGCTTTGTGAGGTCAAGAATAGTCCAGATTTATGACTACAGGCATAAATCCTTAGGAAGCGGTTTGACAGGGCTGGAGAGATGCCTGACGATCGACGGAGGGTAAGAGCTGAAGCTGCTCTTCTGGAGGAACCTAGTTCAGTTCACCAACATGGCAGCTCCCAACCATGTGTGATATAGATCCAGGGGATCAGATACCTTTTTCTGGCCTTGTTAGGAACCAGGACACATGTGGTACACAGATATATACACAGAGAAATCACCTATCTATCAAAAATAAATACATTTTTTGAAAACAAAAGGTTTTGACAACATGAGCATTTATATCTATCTAAATCTATCCATCCATCTAAATATCTATCTATCTATCTATCTATCTATCTATCTATCTATCTATCTAGTTTTTTTGAGACAAGGTTTCTCTGTGTAACCCTGGCTGTCCTGGAATTTGCTTTGTAGACCAGGCTGGTCTAGAATTCAGAGACCTGCCTGCGTCCGCCTTCCTAGTGCTGAGATTAAAGGTGTAAAGGGGTGGACCATTGCTGCTACCACCACCACATGGCTAGCAACATGACCATTTAGCAAAATAACAATAATGGGCCTTTGGCATCAGCCACGGCTCTCACTGAGTTCACAGCACCAGGCATGGACTCCATCCTGTGGAGCACACCTCAGATCCAGTCGGAAAGCAGTTGATTACCTTTTAATATTCAAGTCACCATAACACCAGTGGGTTCTTCTTGTGTGGCAAATTAGTATTGTAGCAGGCTGGATAGGGCCTGGGTGAGATCTTTGATGTATTCCCGCCCCGCCCCCCCCCAGCCCTGGCAGCCCGAACCTCACATCTGACACTGAAAGCTGATCAGCAAGGGGACAGCTCTGTTGTAGTTTAAATGATTTTTTTTTTTTTTTGTAGTATGTTGGAGATTAAGCTCAGAGGATTTTTTGTTTTGTCTTGTTTTTGGTTTTCAGATAGGGTTTTTCTGTATATCCCTGGCTGTCCTGGAACCTCCTCTGTAGACCAGGCTGGCCTCAAACTCAGAGATCCACCTGCCTCTGCTTCCCAAGAGCTGGGATTAAAGACATGCACTACCACTGCCAGGCTTGACCCTCTTTTTTTTTTTTTTTTTTTTTGGGCAAGGTATCATGTAGCCCAGGTTGGCCCTGTACCTCTTATGTAAATAAGGCTGATGTTGAAGCTTTGGAGTTACAGACACATCCTACACATACCCTTCTGCATACACTTTAAGTGAGTTTTAGGGATCTGAATTCAGAACCCCAGATTTGCAGCACAAGGGCTTTACCCACGGGGCCACCTCTCCCATCCTTAGACTAGGGGTGCATCTGTGGGCCCATTTCTCTCCTGGTCTCATTTCCCCCTCTCATGGCTGTACCGCCTCCTGCCAGCCTTCCCACAGGAAGCTGGGAGGAAAGCTGGGACTTGAGATGTTTGCAGAGGTTTCCTTAATACTACAGTGAGCTCAGGTGTATCCATCACCATGGTAACCACACTGGGCCATAGCATCCAGATTTCTTCCTGGCCATCTAGCTGTATCTAGGCTGCCTGGTTGGGCCCTGCCACCTCTGCTGAGTCTCTGAGCATCAGAGACTGAGTCCCAGGGACTGTGAGCCAGGTTCCCCTAAAACCTGAGCAGTAGCCCTTCCCCAAAAGTGGGACTGACACTTTGGCTGGCCTTGGAACAAAAGTTTCAGCGGAGACCAGTGAGAAGACACCAGAGAGCACAAGGCAGGAGGCAGCAGTGAGGTCCTGCTCATTTTTATCTAGAGAGGGTTAAATGATTTCAGAAAATGGAGTTAGAGAGACCAAGGGCCTAGCTTGTGTTCCAGGTCATGCTACCTGAGCAGGCCTTCTGCTACCAAGATTACAGAGGGCATCAGAGTGACCTTGACCTGCCATGTTTGGTGTTTGGTGGTGGGGTTTTTGCTGTTGTTTTTTGTTTAGAGATAGATTGGTTCTCTTTTACCATTACGTGGATCCATTGATCCATGGATTGAATTCAGGTAACGGGCTATGGCTGGCTCCTGCACCCTCCCAGACATCTTGGTGCCCACCCAACGCCATTTTTCCACTCTGAGCCTCTTTCTGGGATCCCACTCTTGGTCCATTCTTCTGGACGGCTTAGAAATCTCTCTTTAAATGTCTCATGTTTTGCTTTCCAAGTTGTTTGCTTACCTTCTTCTGTGATGGAGAGCTCACTTTCTTGAAAAAACAGCTTGTTTTGTTTCAGGGCCCCTTTGAGGGAGGCTGTAGTGATCTTAGTTGTCAATTTGATGGGTTCTAGGATCACCTAGGAGACCAGCCTCCCGGCAAGCCTGGGAGGGGTTATCTAGATTATCCAGGGATTATCTATCTGGTTAACGAAGGGAACATTAGCTCTCTCTAGCTTGTGGCCCTGGCAGGCCTTGCCCTCCTCCTGATTCCCTCTGCCCTGCTAAAAACTGTTACATTCCCGAAGCTAGCCACCAAGGTCTGTTTCTGTATATGGCCAATCCCTCCTCCTGAGGCTCACTACCAAGGTCCAGCTATCAAAGGATTGAAATACAGCAATCCAAAACCCCTTTGGTTCACATAATTAACATGCCCAATTAAAGTGAACACCTCATCCTAATGCTTGTACCTTTATAAACAACCATTTTCCTATCTGTCTGCCCTCTATCCAGAGACAGTCCTCTGTCCCTCTGGGGCAAATAAATCTCCTTTGTGCTGAGAACTTGGTTTTGGGGTATCTTGAGCTGATTTTGAGGTTCCCTGTGGTTAGCCTCTGGACAAGGCTGTGAGGGATCACCTAGATGACGTCAGCTGAAGTGGGGCAGTGGGGACACAGCTCCTGTACACAGCACTATGCTTTGAGCTGGGTTCCTGGACTGAGTACAAAGGAGAAAATGAACTGTGCATCTATTGCTGTGCTTCCTAACTGCAAATGCAAGGTGATCGACTGTCTAAGGCTCCTGGTACCAGGCTCCCCCTTCCTCCTCCTCCTCTTCCTCCTGTTCTTCCTCCTCCTCCTTTTTCCTTTTGGTTTGGAGACAGAATTTCTCTGTGTAACAGCCTCGGCTGTCCTGGAACTTGCTCTGTAGGCCAGGCTGGCCTCAAACTCAGAGATCTCCCTGCTTCTGTCTTCTGAGTGCTTGGATTAAAGGTGCTCACCACCATCACCTGGCTGGCCTTTTCTTTTTACGGTGCTTTGGACAGGTATTTTATCAAAGCAATGGGAAAAGTAGCTGAAACAGACCTAATCAGCTTCCTTGTGACGTCCAACTAGGTGCATGGCTCTTGCTCACCCCACGGAAGACAGAACACGTGGTCTCTTCGCCCCACAAAGGCTTCCAATGGTCCCTGAGGGCAGTTTGTCCCCGGTCCTTCTGTCTGCTTTCTCTCCAGCTCTGACAGTTTATGCTCTTCATGAGCAATCTTTCCGGGGCCTCATCTCCTAAGCGACTGTCCCCAGGTGTGCTGTGGTTAGGACAGGCCCCTTTTGCAGTGACTATGTTTCCAACAAGTAAGAAAATATGTATTGGTTGCAGGTAAATTATAAATATATGCAAGGAAAAAAATATCCCCAATCCCACAATCCAAATAGCTCCTTGGAGCTTCTTTCCCCAAACCAATGCTAGTGTATTAATATGAGGGGCCAGACCAAGGTTAGCTACCGTTGGTGGAGGCAGCCTCTCACTGGAGACACATTAGATCCGGGGGTTTGTGTATGAAGAGCCCTTGGGTGCATGACAGGCCTTGGAAGACAGACTCCCATAACAAGGAGAATCTCCTTTCCAACGGCAACACTAGAGATGAGGAGACATCTTCCTAGGTGGTGAGTCCTCCACTGTCTATCCACAACCATTCTCTATTGTCATGCCCCACCCTCTTTCTCCTCTTAGAATGTGGGGCTGGGACCCCAGGGTCAAGGCTAACCTGTGTTCCCAGGGTAGGACCTTTGGAGCATGAAGGAGTGAGGCTTCAGTTCTGGTCCTCCAGAGGCCCCACAGAATTCTACCATTCCCCGAGCACTCCCGTCTCATGGCAGGCAGGCACACAGGCTCTAGTTGGAGAAAACTTACCCTAGACATCCAGCTTTTCTCCTTCACAATCCTATTTTGTCCATTTTATCTTACTTACTGTGTATAGCTTTGGCTCTAAATTCACAGGAATTCTCCTGCCTCAGCTTCAGAGTGTTGTTGACTTGTGCGATCAAGCCCAGCTTTCTCCATTGTTATCATCTGTGAGACAAAGTAGCCCAGGCTTGCCTCTAAGTCAGTGCAGCGTGGAATGAACTCACACCTTCTCATCCTCTGGCTTTTGCCTCCCGGGTGCTGAGATTACGGTGTGTCCCACTATGCCTGTTTGTTTTTGGCTTTGTGTGTGTGTGTGTATGTGTGTGTGTGTATGTGTGTGTGTGTGTGTGTGTGTGTATGTGTGTGTGTATGTGTGTATGTGTGTGTGTGTGTAAGTGCATGTGTATACATACACATTTGTGTCTGTGCATGGTGTAGGTGCACATGGCAGAGGGCAGCATCATCTGTCATTATTGGGGTACTATCTGGTTTTCCTTTCTTCTGGCCAGGAACTTGCCAAAGGTTAGGCTGGTCACTGGACTCGGGATCCTCAAGCACTGTGTGCACCACCATGACCCAGCTTTTTTTTTTTTTTAAAGGTTTACTTATTACTTTACATTTTACTTCATTTATTTATTGTGTATTCATGTGTGGATGTATGTCACAGTGTACGGAGGTGAAGGAAAACTTTAGGAATCCAGTTCTCTCCTTTATCATTCCTTTATCATGTAGGTCCTGGGGTTGAGCCCAGGTCCCCAGGCTTTGACAGCAAGTGCCTTTACCTCCTCAGCTATCTCATTGACGCTTTTTGAATTGTTTTTGTTTTAGTTATTTAGTGTGTGTGTGTGTGTGTGTGTGTGTGTGTGTGTGTGAGAGAGAGAGAGAGAGAGAGAGAGAGAGAGAGAGAGAGAGAATCTGTGACTTCTTTTGCAGGTGCTATGGAGGTACCAGATGAAGGTGGCCAGCTGACTATGGAACCCGGGTCCTCTGGAAGAGCGGGAATCATCATTCTTAACTACTCATCCATCTCTCCAGCCCTGGAACTCACTCTATAGACCATGCTGTCCTTAAACTCACAGAGATCCACCTGCCTCTCCCTCCCAAGTACTGGAATTAAAGACATATACCCCCTCCACCCAGCTGTGGTTCTACATTTTATTTTATTCATTTTCAAGTTTTATTATTATTACTGTGCATGTGTGGGTGTGGCTGGTGTGGTGAGACTTGGCGATCGGAGGACAATACCATGGAATTGATTCTGTCCCTCCTCCTTTGTGTGGGCTCTTGGAGTCAAAATCAGATGTCAGGCCTGCACTGTGGGCTGGCAGGCCCTGTAAGTTCCGAATCATCTCCGTGGCCCTGGTTGTACAGTTTATATTCCCTCCAGTAAATGGTAGCCTCCACTATGACACTCCCAGCTCAAGGTCAAGGTCATCCACGTCAGCTCCTTATGCCACTCTTAGTGGATACCCTGGTGTGACCAGGAGGCCACACACAATAACTGGTTTGTCTGCAGTGGCCCTGGCAATCACCTGGACCCTCAGGCTGCTTCCATGGGCAGACGCCCAGCTGGCTTTCCTTGACCCCAAACTTGTATAATCACTCTGTGGGAACCTGAATGTCAACTTTTCTGTTGATCCTTATTCAATCCCATCTTGTGGGTATAGAGCTAATCCTCCAATTGTCCTGACAGCCAGGACAGCAGTATAGCCAAAACTCATCACACATACAGCCTCTGAGCTATTGCAGTCCCACTTCAGAAAGACCCAGTTATAGAGCTGATACCACTTCCGTTTCAGATTAGAGGAAGGCAAAGCACAGAGAGGTGGTCAGAAGTTTCTCTGTCCCGCCCTGCCAGTCCCACAGCCATTTAGTCCCAAATAATCCCACAAAGGCTTATATTAATGATAAACTGTTTGGCCTGTGGCTCAGGCATATTACTTGCTAATTCTTATTCTTTTTTTTTTTTTTAAACTTTATTTATTTGCCTTGGTGTTTGCCTGGAACTGGAACTACAGACAGTTGTTAGCTGCCATGTGGGTGCTGGGAATCGAACCCGGGTCCTCTGGAAGAGCAGACTGTGCTCTTAACCGCTGAGCCATCTCTCCAGCCCCGCTAATTCTTATTCTTAAACTAACCCATGATGTTGGCCCTGACACCTGTGTACAGACAGCCACGCCGGCTCCGTTTCCCTCTTCCTTGGCCAGAGGCACCGACTAACCCACAGCTGGGGTGTGAGGAGTTAACTTAACCAGTGGGGTGCCTGGGCTGCTCTAGTGGGGTAGAACCTCCTTGGCACTGCCCTCCCTCTCATTCTTGCTGATCTTCGCTGGCATGCAGATATGCAGCCATCAGCTGGCCTCCAATCCAGGGGGAGGGGGGCCCTGCTAGGCTCTGGCCTTTTTGTCTTCTCCCTGACTGCCTTCAATAATCTTGAGAATCTGGTCTTTGGTAAAGGTTTTCAAGCAAAGGTCTTCCCTGAGATTCTCCTCTGCTTCCTGTTGGCACTCTTTGCATCTGGTCTCATCCACCGAGTCTGCGTCACCACCTCCTTCATCTTCTTCATATCAATATCAACAAGATTTCCTCCACTCTGTACCAGGCAACTGCTCCAATCCTCATACCGGCCAAAGTCACTGGCAAGGGCAAGAAGAGAAACTAACCCCGAATGACTAATAAAGTTGATTCTTTGTAGAAACAAAACAAAAAAACAAACTAACCCATGTGTGGCTTGGAACCTTTTTCTCAGTGCAGCATTCTCATCTTTCTTCCTCTGCATCTGGCTAGATTCTGCTCTACTCCTCCTCTTCCCAGAATTCTCCTTGTCTGGTTGCCCTGCCTCTACTTCCTGTCTGCCTAGCTTCTGGCTAATCAGCATTTTATTAAACCAGTATTTACAGTGGCAAATGCTTACAGTGTTCAAGAGCATAGTTCCACAGCACAGAGACGTTAAGTAACTTGCCCAAATTAACCAGGAAATGGCAGAGGTAGGGTTAGAGCATAGGGACAGAGCTGCTAGGGAAGAGCTTGAGGTGCCCAGAGCCGATGGAAAAGAAAACAGTGTGATGCTGAGGGTCTCTGACCCCAGTCTGTAATCCCAGCATGGGGGTAGTAATAGGTGCAGCACTCAGCCAGTTTAGCCTTCAACCACACACAGAGTTCCAGGTCAGTGACACAGAGGCTGCCCTCTGACCTGGATCTGCATGCATACATGTGCATATACACTCGCATACACATGAAGAACCTAGGAAGTTTGGCCCAATCCCTTTGGTCCTAACTGTTGCTCTTTTGTCTTGAATTTGGTTTCTGATACCACCTTTCCCCTACCAGCCTCTGCAAACACGTGGTGACAAATCTTCCTGACTTTGTTGCTATTAATGAGGTACAGGCTCATGCCTGTACTCCAGCACTTAGGGCACTCAGCCTAAACCTGGAGGTCAGCCTGGGGTACATGATGAGACCCTGCCTCCAAGACAAGATGGCCTAAAGCAAGACACACAGAAAGCCTGAGCTTGGCGGCACATTTTAAAAGCCTTGTTCTATTTGTATATAATCCTTGTCACGGGTCACTGAGGGTGACAAGGCCCTGAAGGGGGCAGTTATAGGTTCTGTCTGTGGTCTCAGTTCAGTACTCACTATCAGTTATCTACAGATCTCCGGGAAGATGGTGTAACACGTCAGAGTTGTCACCAATTTACCCACATGGGGGTCCCTAAAACCAAAGGGATCAAAAGGTGGGACTGAGATGCCTGAGTCCACTGGGCCCCAGTGGCTGTCACAGCTTCTAGGTCCAGTTTCCAGCATGGAGTAAGATAACAAATATTTATTAGTTATTATTATCATTAATTATTATTTTGTTTGTTTTTCAAGATAGGGTTTCTCTGTGTAGTCCTGGCTGTCCTAGAACTCACTCTGTAGATCAGGCTGACCTTGAACTCTGAGATTCACCTGCATCTGCCTCACAAATGCTGAGATTAAAGGCATGCCCACCTGGCATTAATTTTATTTTTAAAAAGTATTTTATTTTACTTGATTTTTATCGTGGCTGTATGTGTATATTTGTTGTGGATATATATATATACATACATATGCATGAAAATACACATATAAATATCATGAGGATGTGAGTTCAGATGCCTAGCATCTATGTAAAAAGCTGGGCATAGTGATATATGTCTGTATTCCAGATCTGAGGAGGCAAAGGATGATTCCTGGGGTATGCTGGCTAGCTGAATTGGCAAGCTCTAGGTCCAGTGAGAGGCCCTGTCACATTCACACACAAAAGAAGAATTTATATTCAGGCATGCATGTACACACACACACACACACACACACACACACACACACATTCAAGATCATTCTTGGTTATATACAATGAATTTGAAGTCAGTCTTGGATGTATGAGACCCTGAGACCCCCTTCTCAAAGAAAAAATAACCCTCAGTACCATCAGATACATTCATGATATGGTGTAACTATCATTAGTATATACTTTCAGAACTTTTATTATTTAGATTTATTTATTTTAACTTTTTGGTTTTTAGAGACAAGCTTTTTCTGTGTAGTCCTGGCTGTCCTAGAACTCATTCCCTAGACCAGGCTGGTCTCAAATTCAGAGAGCCACCAGCCTCTGCCTCCTGAGATTAGAGGTGTGCATCACCACCATCTGGGCTATTTTTTCTTCTTTCTAAACAAAACCCTAGCTCTTTGGTCTTCTCTCTGGCTGCTGATGGCACTAATCCTGCTTGTGTCTCAATGACTGTACGGCAGAAACCAGGTCTGTGAACAGGATCGTATAGGTTTATCCTCAGGCTTCCTTCACGCTGAACATAATTAGAAGTCTATTCCTGAGCAGCTGCAGCACGCAGATTCCTTTCTTTTTTCCTCCTTCTCTATCTTTCTTTGTACACACACACACACACACACACACACACACACACACACACACACAATTTGTTTTGTTTTCTCTGAGACACAGTCTCACTATAAGTGCTGGAGGTTCTGGAACTCTGTAGACCAGGCTAGCCTCAAACCCAAGAGATCCGCTTGCTTCTTCCTCCTCAATGCTGGGATTAAAGGCTTGCACCATACAATGGCTCCCCAGTTCTTTCCTGAGTACTGGAAAGGGCTCTGTTGGTGGGGTTCCTGTTACTCCCCTCATGGCTGTGGTTGGTGGGGTTTCCCCTTCTTGATTGTTATGGGTGGTATGGCTGTAGGGCTTGTTGATTAGGACTTCATAGCTAATGCTCTCTTGTCAGGCTCTCCTTTGGGGGGAGCTAATTCATAATTAAATTTAGTTAAATATATAATTTATACTTTTTCCTCCCTTCCCTTTTCTACAAAGGAGCTCCTAGAACAGGAGAAATGGTCTTTCCCAAGGATGAGGTCCTAGTTGGTTATCCAATACCAAGTGTCAGACCTGAATCCATATACATACAAAGAACAGTAAATACAGTGAGCAGGTTATAGTTACATCTTTAGACATTTGTATATGTGTGCAACAATAACAAAGAAGAAGAGGCCACACTTTTGAGAGGGGGTGTACATGGGAGAGCTGGAGGGAGGAAGGAGAAGGGGAGGAGCTAGTTTCGGCTTGACTGCTTCTGTCCTTCTGAGCTGCTCCCCGCTGGCAGGCCGGCTCACCTCCAGTCCCAGTCTCTGCACAGCCACTGGAGGACTCCTTAAAACACACGTGGAATCAGTCAGTTGTCTGTCCCTAATCTTTAGTGCTTTGTGTCACTAAATGCCAAAGACCTCACATGGCCCAGGAGGCCCCACATCATTTGCCTCTGCTGCCCTGCCCCACTTCTCAAACCTGCATCCTTTACTGCTGGTCTGTGACTTGTCTATGCCCGCCCCATGCTTGCCCCATGCCCACCCCATGCCCACCCCATGCCCACTGCAGGCTTTTGCACTGGTTTTTCTTCTTCCCAGGATCTCTCCCAGGCCAGATGGCTGCATGAAAAAGTTCTTTATCTCATTTTTTTTGTATTAAGAAGCAATTTCAAGGTATACCAATAATTTTGTTTTGACAAGCTTTCTCTGTGTAGCCACGGCTGTCCCGAACTCCCTCTGTAAGCCAGGCTGGCCTTGAGCTAATAGAGATCCACCTGCCTCTGTCTCACAAGTGTTGGGAACAAAGGTGTTTGTTGTATAAGGTTTCTGGCCAGAGGTTTGACCCATCTGTGGCTCCTTCCCTCCCCCGCTCCAAATGACTAAGACACTTGTCTTATATTAATTTCATCCTGTTTGGCCTGTATCTCAGGCACATTGATAGCTAGCTCTTTCATCTTAATTCAGCCCATTTTTATTAATCTGTTCTGCCATGTGGTCTGTGGTCCCTAGCTCACCTGTAGTCCTACATGCTTCTTCTTGAGTGGCTGGATGGAGTCTATGTGACTCCGCCCTCCTTCTACCTGTCTCTCCTCTGATTCTTCCACCTACTTCTAAGGCACCTGACACAGGTCGAAACAGTTCTTTTATTTACAGCATACAGATGAACATTCCCACCACACTTCTTCTTTTCTGTCTAAACAAAAAGATAGGTTTCAATTTGAATACAGCAAAATTGCATATAACAAAACAGCTATCAAGCAAGAATTACAGTTACAATATCTAGTCTATTTGCATTTAACAAAATTAAAGAAAATATTCTATCATCTACCTTATCCTTGTGAGTCTAAAGTTTCATATTTAACATACCTTTTAAAATTACTAAGAAAAACTATGCCTAGAATTATTAAATCTTCAACTACATCGAAGGCCACAGAAGGATATAATTTTACCCAAGTAAACAGGAAGTACAAGCAACTTTCAAAATCTAAAAATGACAGAGATGACACCTGTCTGCCCGGACACCCAATATTCCTTTGTATCGTTGGGGCATCATCTTCAGCCTACAGGCCCAGAGTCCCTGGCATAGTTCAGTGATGCAGGAAATCTGGCATAGTTCATCAGTTGCTTCTCCTCCTTGTGTCCTGAAGGATGCCTGGCAATTTTCTCTGCAGAGCAGGAACCTGAAGGACTATATTGGCTTGTTCTGCCAAAGTTCAGAGGTTACTTTCCTATGAAACCTGAAACATGTAAGGGACCCAGGTGAGCCTTGATAGATTAATAGAAATGGGTTGAATTAAGATGAAAGAGCTAGCTAGCAATGTGCCTGAAACATAGGTCAAACAGGATAAAATTAATATAAGCATTTGAGTCATTTTGGGGTTGGACCTCTGGCTTATTCAGAGACAGAAACTTTCTACAACAGATGTGTATCACCAATGCCAGGCCCCAGTAACCTTTTATTTAAAGTGGTAGCCCCAACTTCTCCCTTTCTTAGTGACCTCATGCAGCTACATGGCTTGCACAGACCCCACTTTTTTGCATGCTTTAGCTGGGTGCCGCCACCTGAACTGGTGTGGGGAGCTCCCGATCTGATCCCACTTGACATGCTGGCTTGGGCAGAATGTGTCTCAGCTGGACCTGCACTGTCTATAATGGGGTCCTTCAGTCTTTGCTGCTGCCACTTCTGCTGATGGCCTAGTCTGATGGACGGAGTGCTCTCCAGGCACACCTAGTGAAGGTCTGTGCCCTGCATGCCTCCTTTGGGTCCTGGTGATGGAGTGCCCACCACGTCTTAGCCCCTTACCCCCTTCAAGCCCTAGAGTCACCCAGCCCTTACCTTGCAGGCTATTCCCATTTCACATCCTACTCCACATCCGTTATCCTTTCACTGAGGGGTAGCACAGGCTTCCTGATTTCCTCTCTGCCTCCTTGTTACTGCTGTTGACAATGTTATAAACACCCATGGCTTACTGTGTCTATTGCTTCCTCCCTCTCCACCTCCTACTGGGAGGAGGGCAAGATGTGATTTTATTAATTAATTTATTGAGACAGGTTGTTACTTGGTAAACATGGCTGATGTAGAACTCACTATACAGACTAGGCTGGCCTTGAACCCACAGAGACACACCTCTCTCTGCCTTCAGAGTGCCCATCATGGATTGGACATGCTCATTGAAAACACATATCACCAAGGTGGGACCTTGGTTTTTTTTTTCCCCTAAAGATTTATTTATTAATGTTCTGCCTGCATGCATACCTGTATGCCAGAAGAGGGTGCCAGATCTCACTATAGATGGTTGTGAGCTAGCATGTGGCTATAGACCTTCCCTAGCTATGAACTCTCAGGCCAGCAAGGTAGGCTTTGGGCAGGACTGGGGCCTCGTATACATTATAGCTGCAAGTCAGGCTGGAATGCATTGTGCCCAAGCCAGCAGGTAAGTGAGATCAGATTGGGAACTTTCCAACCCCAGCTCAGGTGCTAGCACCCAGGAAGAGAGGCCTGTGCAAATCATGTAACTGTCAGCAATAAGGCTGAGGGGGTGACTCTGCAGATTAGATGGATCATGAGATGTGCTCAATACCCAGAGCCCCCAAAAGAGAAAACAGAAACGTCAGCAAACAACAGTGTCCTCAAAGGTGGAGTGGCATGAATAATGTTCACCTCATTTGGGGAAAGTGGAATAGGTTAACTCGTTTGAATGAACGACTGGAGTGCTGGACCATGGTGGCACAAACCTGTAATCTTATTTCTTAGGAGACTTTAAGAACAGTGTTTGGTACATAGATAGTTGGAGGCTAGACTGGGTTAAATGGAAGCCTACTTTACCTTCTCGTTTCTCAAAAAAAAAAAAAAAATTGGCAGGAGCTTTGTACAAGGACAAAATAAAAGTTAGCGTTTGTTATTTTACGTGCTCTCTCGGGTCAGGTGGGACAGTTGCAGTTTTTGTGTCCACCAGAAGGTGGCGGCCCAACCCCAAAAGAGCCCTCCGAGAGAGAGAGAGAGAGAGAGAGAGAGAGAGAGAGAGAGAGAGAGAGAGAGAGAGAGAGAGAGAGAGAGAGAGTGTTCTCTCTCAGTTCTCGGTGGTCGCTGGCAGACGGAAAAGGCGGCCTCGGTCACCACGAGATAGGCGAGTCTCCGTTTCCATCCATATTCTGAAAGAGCATGGTCTTTAGAGACATCCTGGACGAAGTTGAGGAAATACTCAGGTTGAATTAGATAAAGGACTTCTCGAAGGATCGAGCATCGGGACTCGGACGCTGGCTGATAGACGGCTGTGGCAACTAGGACCGAGTGATGACTCTTAGGATGGCTGTCTGCTCTCCTAGCCCGAGAATGCCGGCTGCCCTTGGGCGAGGAGCCGCTGTGGGTGCTGCCCGGTGACGTGTACGCTGTAATTCAAGGTGCTCCCAGCAGAGGGCGACAGAGAGCCATCCTCTCCGGGTTCGTTCCTCCAGCTCCAGGCAGCTCCCTCGGGAACCTGAAGTCTGGACCTAGCTAGCCTGGGCAAGATGCGGCTTGTCAGGTGTCCCTCGGCTTGCTTTTGAGAAAGCTGGTCCTACTAGCTTCTTGAGAGCGCTGGGGGAGCAGGCTGGTTCGGCGTCAAGCCAGAAGTTGCCTGGCGTAGTCGAATCCTCTTTCCCTTAACTCAGAAACGAGTGGCACTGGCCACTGGGACCGGGTAGGGCAGATGGGGTGCTCCTTGAACTTACTACTCAGACCTGGATGGCCCCCAGGAAGCAGGAGGTTCCCACCCCCTCCACCCCCACCATCGCCAGTTCCCGTACTCTCCTGGGCAGGCTCCCAAAGGCCCACAAAGGCTCTCAGATGGAGTTCTGGGCCACGCACCGCTGTGCCCTGGGACTTGGGCCTGCAGCCTCTAGGCACTGCAAGTCCCTGGCCGTCCCCTGTCCCCAGGAGGGCTTTGTCCACTGTCCTGGCTCTGGCTTGGCAGCAGCTGCTTGCTAGGGGAGGGGAGGAGCGAACCCAGGCCTGGCAGCCTCCCTTCCTGGCTGTCCCATTTTACTCCCCCCCCAGCCACACTGCTGCTCTTCCCAGACAGGTCCTGTCCAGTGGGAAGGGTCTTTCTCCTCCTCCTCACACAGACTTGAGTTAGCTTTCTTATTTCTAGATGACTTTTGAGGTTCCAAGGACCCAGCCTAAGCCTCTGTATGTCCCCGCTCAGGCTCCCGATCTGCAGCGACCCTCTTCTGGCCCTGTAGCCTTGGCCCATGCAAGGACTGGTCCCTGGCCTCACAGTCTGGTTCCTATTGTATGCTTTCTTGGCTCACGGTAGATCTGGGGACTCAGAAAAGAAAGAAGGGGCCCAGCTCCAGATAGCCGCTGTCCAAACAACATGGAGGTGCTCGTTGTGACCAGGAAGCCACTGGAGCCTGGAGGGGTGTCTTCCCGGTTTGGAGAAATCTCCCAAGAGAGGCCTTGGCTGCAGCAGCTGAAGTAGTTCACACCCAAAGGTGAGGGCCTATCACCCCTTGTTTTTGTTTCAAAGCCCCTTTTAGTATTTACAGCTTCATTTTTTATCTGCTGATGCATCCATCATCTGCGACGTGTCAGGTGCCGGCTGCCAGGGCCATAGGAGTAAAGGTTCACAATTCAAACCATCCCGGAGCCTACGTCTAGGAGGAGGTGCAGGACAGACGGAGGCCAGAATGAGTAAGTGAACAGAAGAATATGTGCACACACGCTGTGGAGGGAAAGAAATGGGGGGGGGGAAAGGGAGGGGGTGGTGGGGGAGGGAGGGGGCGGGTTCATCGGTTGCTGAAAGGGTCGCTGAGGGGGCTGTCTCTAAGGGAGGAGGCACATCACAGACAAGGGTCCTGAGGTCCAGTGTGCCTGGCACACCAGCGGATGCCTGAGGATGCAGGTGTGGCATCGGGAGAGCTGAGAGAGAAGCAGTGAGCAGCATCCTGGAGGCCCTGTGAAGGTGGTGGGTGGGTCTGAGCTTCAGAGAACTACAGCTTGAACTGAGCAAGAGATCCTGGGGTCTTTCCATCCCATAGTGCTGTGCTTGACCTCCAGGGGTGTGGGTTGGGACCAGTGATTGGGCGCGCCACCGTGACAGTCAGGGAAGAGAAGGTGCTTGGGCTAGAATGGCGGCAGGTGGGACTGACCACAGTAGTCAGCATAGGTGGGGTGTCTCAGCCCGTCAGGGAACTGGATGCAATGGAGAAGAAGCCAGAGAAGCTTCCAGGGTTTGACCTGGGTGGCTGGAGGAGCAGGAGGAGGCCCGGACCTCACTGCGCTGAGCTAAGGCAGGAGCCCCAGCCTCTATGGGTATGTAGGTCTGACCTGGGGATCACATGCCACCACTTCATGCCACCATTTACTGTGGTTACTTTTTTTTTTTTTTTAATTTGTATACACACGCCAGAAGAGGGCGCCAGATGTCATCACAGATGGTTGTGAGCCACCATGTGGTTGCTGGGAACTGAACTCAGGACCGCTGGAAGAACAGTCAGTGCTCTTAATCTCTGAGCCATCTCTCCAGCCCTTAGCTTGGCTTTTAAGCATGTCATGTCCTCAGGGAGTAGAGACTAGGGGAAGGCCCAGCATTGAGTCAGAGTAAGCTGAAGGACCAGGGCATCCTGGAAGGAGAATACAGAGTCCGGAGACAGAGAAGAAGTCTGCATGTTGGATATGGGCATGGCATTGCCCCAAGGCCCAGGCTGCAGTCGGCCGGCAGCACCTTTATATATGATAAGGGCAGGCCTGGCTGGGTAGGCAGGGGGTGCAAGAAATGTCTTTCCCTGGCATCTGGAGCCTTGTGCCAGGCTCATAGCATGGTCAGGAAAGAGTGAGAGATTCCAGCCTCTGGAGGTGTCTGCAAACTCAGGAGGTTTTGTGCACCACCAGCCTGCTGTACTTGGGAGTTGTGCTTGGGAGGTTCATGTCAAGGGTGATCCTCATGAATGGCGTCATGGATTGTGTGAAGGCAGGAGATGAGAGCCAGGCTAGAGTCTGTGCATATGGATGGCCATCTTGACAGGATCTAGACTCACCTAGGAGACAAATGTCTGGGTATGTTGGTGAGGGAGTTTCTAGACTGGGTTAGCCAGGGTGGAAGAGCCACCTCGAATGTGGATACCACCATTCCATGAGCTGGAGCCCTGAATTGGAAAGGGGGGAGCAGAGCACCAGCATTCATTTTTCTCACTGTGGCAATGCCTCCAGGGGCCTTCAGCTCCTGCCAGGATGCTCTCCCCACCGACGATGGTAGGCAGCCCCACATCAGCCCTTCCTTCTCCTCAGCTGGGTTAGGCATTTGGCCGCAACCAGGAGAAAGTAGCTAATAGAGAGTTCTTCAGGAGAGAGGAATTGGAGATGGCTGTCAGGACAGCTTTCAAGGGGCTCTCATGTTCTCTGGAGAGCAGAGGACAGAGGCTGGAGAGCTGGGAGGAGCTGACTGGGAGGGTGGGTGGCAGCGTGTGCCCTTCCTCCGTGATCTGTGTGCGCACACTGGCCATTCTTGTGAAGAGCCAAACCTGATCTCCGTGCATGGGAGACAAAGTAAACAGTCACGGCCACCAGGGCTTCAGGCATGCTCAGATGCTAGACAAGTGCTCTAACCACTGGGCTACAGCTCCAGTCCCAGCAAGTCTTAAGTCCATCCTTATCAGTAGAAGAGCCACGGCTCACCCCTCTCCGAGCCCACACATGTGTGCCAGGCTCCGTGTGGACAAACACTGTCCTTTGTCTCTACCCACCCCTGTCTTCGTGGGACGGATGGAGTGGGCACCTAGGAAGGTGGTCTGGCTTCTGGCTGTGACCTGGGAGGGTGTGCAGTAGGGAATGGCTGAGGACTCTACCTCCTCCTGAGCCCCAGCCAAGGGCACCCTCTTCATCTGCAGACAGTGGTGGATCAGGTCCCCTCCCCCAAGAAGAGCTGGGCTCCTGCCCACCTGGCTCCCTAGAGCTCTTGAAACCTGGGGCAAATGAAGCCTACTCTTGGAGCATCAGTATTTTTATCTGTAAAATGGGTTGCAGAGTCGTTTTGAGTCAAATAGGACACAGGGAAAGCATTCGAGGAGACTGTGGGTTTGGTGACCAGAACCTGGAATCTCAAGTAGAGGGGGGGAGAGGTGCCAAGTGTCCTCCCGTGGTGGCTCCTGCTTCCCCTTCCCCAAGGACTGGCCTTCTCACCCTTCCCTTAGCCAGCCCTGAGGGTTTGCAGCCTCTTAGCATCTCTCTGGGAGGTAGGATCTTGCTCTATAGATTGCAGTCTGCTCAGATCGTCCTGGAGTGGGCGCCTGCGAGGTCAGGGCAGGTGCCTCTGCATCCCAGAGGCCCCTGTCGCACCCTTTCCTGCCCAGGGTGGTCCATCCTCAGTCTGCAGCCGGGCCTCTCTTTTGTCTCCTCTCCTCTGTCCAGCCCTGTCCTCAACTCCCTTGTCACCCCAAGTCTGTCTGGACCTTTCTCTCTGACTCTCTACTTTGCTCCCTAAACTCCAAGGTGAGATCTCCCGGGATGAGAATGAGGATTCTGGGGTAGGGGGTAAGGCCGGTCCCTCCATGGGGGGGCAGTTGGGAAGTGGTTGAGCTGAGGTTCGAGGACAGAGGCTGGGCCGGGCTAGAAGGGGGGCGGAACCTCGTGGAACTCCCCTCCCCCACTTTCTTAAAGGGTCCAGCGCGGGCTGGTGCGGGACCGGGGTGGCGGCGTCCTATGGGTGGGCGCCCCGCGCAAGGTCGTGCGCTCGTGGCCAGGCGCCGCGGGTGGGTCCTCCTGCTGACCACCGTCCCCTCGGGGCTGCGCGCGCCGGCAGCCCCTCCACTGTCCCCCCCTCCGCCCTTCCCGCTCCTCCCTCCCTCCCTCCTTCGCTGCACTGTTCCCTCCCTCCCGCAGTCCGTCCCCTCCTTCTCTGCCCAACCTCTCCAAAGCCGAGGCTCCAACACCTGAAGGGACAGAAGCGGACGCGGGGAGCTCCAACAGGCGGCGGCACGGGACCGCGGCTCCAGGGGTGGCTTCCGCATGGCCCCGCCGTGAGAGGGGACCCAGCGGCTGGGACCCGAGCGGTGAGTGGGGCCGTGGGCCAACTGTGTCCCCAAGGCCTGCATGCTCCGGGACCCCGCCCCTCTCCCCAGGAGGCCAGCTAGATACTCGGAAGGGGTTTAGGGTGGGGAGCGGAGCGCAGGCTGGGTGGCGGGAGCCGCCCTCCGCCCTTTTTGCCCGCTAGGGTCTGCTAACAAAGCTACATTTCGAGATCAATTCTGTGGTGGCTGGAGCATCCAAAGGATGCGGTTGTCATGGAGATGGGGCAGGGAGAGGAAGCCCAGGATGGTCAGGACTGGGCCAGGGAGTGGGGGAGCCTCCAAGAGCCCCCAGTCCCGCCCGCAGGGAGGACGGGGCTGCCGGCCCAATTGTCTCCTGGGCTCTGCCTCCCGGTCCCCTCCCCCTTTTGTATAATCAGAGTCAGCGTGTGCGTTGGTGGGGTGCCAATGTCAGTTTGGTGGTCCGTGGTTGGGGTGTTGTGTGCTGGGGCCTGCCGCAGCTACCTCCACCACGGAACATCTTTGAGGATTTATTTCTCTTTCCAGTTTCCCAACTTTGACAGGCAGGCCTGGAGCCCAGGCCTCTCTGTCTCTGCATGAACAGGGGTTCGCTTGGGGGCGTGGCAGGCGGTGGTAGGCAAGGCCAGGCCTTACAGAATGGCTTATGGCTGCATTGAGAGGAGAGGTCCTTGGAACCGGGTGCTGGGTGTGGGTGGGGCAGGGAATCCAGATGTGGGGACCACCCTGTGTAGCTGGCTCTCCTCTAGACTCCTGTCCCCAGAGGATCTGGGATTCTCTGAAATAAGAACCGGGGCATTGTTTCAACACAAGACCTCGGGCCCACTGCCCACTGTCCACCCCTTTGTCTTAGGTTCATCTTGCCGGGCCCAGAAAGAGATCTGGGGGGCAGATGCAACAGTTATAATACATAAGGGCACAAGATTCCTCCTGGCAGCTCAGGACGAGCCTGGCTGAGGTGACTGAAATCAAGCAGCCTGTTCTGGGTTTGCTGGTGTAGGAGAGTGAGCCTGGGGGGTGACATTAGGATTTTCCTAGTCTCCTCCAGATCCTGCTTTATAAATACCACTCAGTCAGTTTGAGGGACAGTAGACATTTGGCATGGGTACCACCCCCACCTCCAGACAGATGCCTTCCTCCCAAGGAAGCTAGAAGTTCTGTGGCCTGGGATCTATGAATCAAGACAATGGGCCAGCCACTCTTCTTGTCCAATCAGAGGTCTGGAATGGAGGAGGGAATTGTTCCCCCAAAGCCCTTTCTCCTGCTGTATGGTATTAGGCGGTGGGTTTTGGGTGGGGGTTTCTACAATGTGATCCTGGTGGAAAGAGCCGGCCTAGAGACATGACCAGAGCTCTCAGGGTGTTCCCACACTTTGGGGTGGGAAGGTAGGTGTGGGCCAGCTAAAGGCAGGGGGATGCCAAATACTCTTGGAAGGCCTCCTCGGCTGGTACCTCTTGCAGGGGTGAGGACTCTGCAGCTCTGAAGTGACTAAGAGGTCTTCTTCCTGCAGGAATGCCCTATCTGCTCATTACCAGGGAGGGAGCACCTGTCCCAAGCAGGTCCAGGGTCATTCCTCAAGGAAGAGAGAAAAACTAGCTGAGGTGACTTCCTGCTTTCCATGTGACTGGGAGACAGGGCCTGGGAATGTCACATTGCCCTGCTTCCATTGATGGAGCACAGCTGCTGTGTGGGGTACCCTGACACAAGTGCGTGTTTGCAGGGAGACACCATTGCCCTCATTCTGAGGAAGAGGCCTCTGGGCCCAGGGAGCAGTTGTCTGCTTCAAGTATCTTATGAATGTAGGACTTACATGTGGGTAGGACTTTCTGAGGCTCAGACCTGTGTCTCCAGCCACCTCCTCTTCTGCCCTGGACCAGAGGTGGGCCTGAGTGCCTCCCCATCTGCACACTGAAGCACTACACTCAGGTCTCTTAGGGAGATGAGGTGAAGACATTTTCCTTCTGGGCAGCCTGCAGCCTGCAGCTACCTCTCTTAGCCGATAATGCTCTAGACCTCCTCTGCCAGATGGTCTTTTCCAGGAAAATCTGTTTTGAGAAGCATCTTGTGTCTGGGGTTCCATATTTAGCCTGGCTCCTTATACAGGAGGATATACTCAGACTGTCACCCCTCAAGGGATGTTTGGGGGTGGGGTAGGTCCAGGGCTACACCTGGCTCCTTGCCACAGATTAGCCAAAATGGGGAGGTCCTGCCCTGGCAGTGATACGGCCTGCTGGTCTCTCTGGGGTCTGATCATGTCCTGAGAGTCCCGTTCTTCACAGTAGAGTCAGGCCCATTGTGGGCGGTGAGTCCTTCTGAGTTGTGCCCGAATGTCTGGGTGACTGGTATTCAGGTCAAGGCAAGCCCATGGCCCAGCTTGCTTCAAGGCTGTGGATTGCTGCAGGCAGCAGCACCCTTTCCTTGCCTCCTGTTCAGAAACCCAGTTTGCAGTAGTGCTCCCCGGGAGTCCTCCCAAACCACTTCCATCCCCCTGCCTCACTCCATCTTGTCACACTCCACATACACCTACACCCCCTTCACCCAGAGACCTAGATTTACCAACATCTGGCCCTGCTTCTTCCTCCTCTTCTGAAAGTTAGAGGCTTTATAACACAACACTGCAAACTATTCAACATAAATTCCCGGAGTCAAAGATATTTCCCCCCTGCAAAACGGTCATACTACATTATACCCCCTAAATTTAGTAATGATTCAGTTTTCCCTTACATTAGTTTCCATCATTCATCTTTTAGAAGTATCTGTTACAGATCCTTCTTCCTTCCTTCCTTCCTTCCTTCCTTCCTTCCTTCCTTCCTTGTGTGTGTGTGTGTGTGTGTGTGTGTGTGTGTGTGTGTGTGTGTGGTGGGGGGCTTGTTTTGTTTTTGAGACAAGGTTTCACTGTATAACTGTATAACAGCCCTGGCTGTCCTGGAACTAGCTCTGTAGATCAGGCTGGCTTTGAACTCACGGAGATCCACCTGTGTCTGCCTCCGAGTGCTGAGTGCTGGGATTAGCACAACCCCTCTGTTGGCTCTTTCTCTTTTGTTTGATTGGTTTTTGGTTTTGTTTTTGAGATGGGAGTCTCTTTCTCTCTATGTTGCCTGGGTTTCCTGGATCTTGCTGTGTAGGCCAGGATGCCTTCAAACTCACAGAGTTCTGCCTACCTCTGTCTTCTAGGATTAGAGATGTGTGCCAGCATACCTGGCTAAAAAAATTTTTTTTTTGCCAAGGATTATACACTATATTTAGTGATTATACACTATATTTAGTTATTATACACTATATTTAGTTATGTTTTGGTTTTGAATTAATCTCACTTTTTTCCTTTTACATTTTGAAACGGGAGTTGTATGCAGCACAGATTGGCCTCAAATTCATGTATAGCACTGAGGGTGACCTTGAATTCCTGATCCCCTTGATCTCACGTTTCTCTCTCTCTCTTTCTCTTTCTTTCTTTCCTTTTCTCTTTCTTTTTCTTTTTTTGACATAGAGTTTCTCTGAGCAGCCTGGTTGTGTTCTCTGGCTATCCTGGAACTCACTTTGTAGACCTCAAACTCACAGAGATTCACCTGCCTCTGCCTCCTCCCAAGTGCTGTTGTTAGAAGCACATGCCATCACCACCTGCTGATTCTATGTCCTAAATGCTGGGATTTCAAACATGCTAATCACTTGACTTTAAAAGTTTTTTTTTTTTCCCTTGTACTGTTTTTACACCGTTATCAATTTTGCAGTTGTGTGAAATTGTGTTCTGTGTTCTGGTTTGTCTTTGTGCTTGCTCCTGATCAGACTCATGGTGAGCATCTGTGAACACATCTCATAAGTGATGTCCCCTCCTCAGTGTCACATCAGAAGCGCACCTTACAATAGATAGTGTTATGTGAAATCACTGGGCCAACGGTCCATATGCTTTCATTCTTTTTGTATTTTATTTTATGTGAATTGGTGTTTTGCCTGTGTCAGATCTTGGAATTACAGACAGTTGTGAGCCACCATGTGGGTGCTGGGAATCGAACTCAGGTCCTCTGGAAGAGCAGACAGTGCTCTTAACCACTGAGCCATCTCTCCAGCTCTCTTGCTCTGGTTCTTTACTCTCTTTTGCCTACATCCAGAACTTCATCTATTTGAGCATCCCTGCAGCAGGGATGTGCAGCTTTGTACCATCAAAACAGGTTGGACTAGATGGCTCTCAGGTGGAGGGAGGCAGGTCTGCTAAGAGGGGAGAAGGGAGACCTGACAGAGGAGTGGAAGGTGGGGGGAGTGGCAGGAAAATGGAAGAGCGATATAGCACCGTCTTTGGAGAGCGAGGCTGGACTTGGCTCTTCCCCCAGGGTACTGGGACCCCCCAGGGATTTACAGAGGTCAGTGATGGGGTCGTTTTGTTCACTAGAAGGTTCTCTGAGGAGGAATAGAATTGGTTGGGTAGCATGCTGAATGAAAGCTCATTTAGGAGGCTGTGATGTGGCCTAGTACAAAATGCTTGGAAGCTGTGTAGGGCTTCCGGTACAGTGCTTCTCCTGGGTTGTGTGACTGGTTGGCTGACTGGGGCAGGGTCTGGAGAAGGAATGTAAAGAGAGCCCAGAGGCAGATGACAGCATTAGTGTTGGGCTAGAAGCAGAGGGTGACCAGAGAGCTGTTGCCTGTGGCTTGGGAAGGGTTTGGGTATATGGAGGACCGGGGGTGGAAGATTCCAACCACTTCTCCAGTCCTGAAGCTGCTTTTGTGGTGAGGGTGAAGGAAGGCCATGCACAACCTTCAGCAGGGGTGGGAGGTGAGCTTCCGGGCACCAGTGGGTATGTGAACAGGTGAAGGACCAGCATATAGGCAGCTGCCCCTGAGGAGTCAGGAGACTGTCTCTCTCCCAGAATCCACTTCCTCATCTCATGCTACTTTATCAGACTCCATTAACACTCTCCCTAGTGAAATCAAGTGCTTGGTTCCCTCCAGTCGGAGGAAAACCACAGCCTGCCCTCACAGCTCTCCAAGTAGGTTCAACCCACAAATTCAGATGGGTCTTCAGCTGTCATGGCCCAGAGCCCAGTGTCTCCCCTTCTGCTCAACACTTCCTTGTTGGCTCTTTCCAGTGTCTGAGTCAGGGTTTCTACTGCTGCCATAAAACACCGTGACTGAAAAGAAAGTTGGGGAGGAAAGGGTTTACTTGGCTTACATGTCCTCTGTTCATCATCAAAGGAAGTCAGGACAGATACAAACAGGGCAGGAACCTGGAGGCAGGAGCTGATGCAGAGGCCATGGAGGGTGCTGCTTACTGGCTTGCTCCTCATGGCTTGCTCAGCTGCTTTCCTGTAGAACCCAGGACCACCAGCCCAGGGATGGCACCACTCACCACAGGCTGGGCCCTCCCTCATCAATCACTAATTAAGAAAATACCCTTCATCTGGATCCTGTGGAGGCATTTTCTCAATTGAAGTTGCCTGTTCAGGTAACCCTAGCTTGTGTCAGGTTGACATAAAATTATCCAGTGCTCTTGAATTTGCTTTGCCCTCATCTTTCAGCCAAGGCCTTTGAGGAACAGAAGTCCCAGCTTCCTCGGTTGCCTGGACCAAGTTTACCCAGCCTCCTGTTTCTGTACCGCTGCCCTGCCTTCCTCTTGTACTGTGGGTCAGGGCTACCCGTCCCTCTCCTGCCTAAGGCTGCCCTTAGTCAGTGTAGACCTTATCACTCACTTGTTTGAAGACACTGTTCAGCATGTGTCCTGCTGTGCACCACAGGTCACTCCTTCAGGAAGTGCTGTGCCATTTCTCCAGGAAGGATAGCTCTTTCAGTCAGCTCCAGCCAGGGCCACTGCATTACTCTTTCTAGCAAAGGCCATCCAGACTCCGCATCCAATCCTCACTCACTCTCTGACTCTCCTCAGTTGGGAGCCCCCTCTGCATGCACTCCCTGACTGCTTCTCTCAAGGTCACCAGTGACCTCCACATTGGTCCAGCAGAGCCAGCTTCCCATCCTTGCCTGCAGTATCCCACATCCTGTTTCCTTCATTGAAATGCTTCTTTGGCTTCTAGGTCACTCATTCTGCTGTTTGGCTTCCCGTTTTGTGTGTTGTTCCTCAGCTTTGGCTCTGGCTCCCTTCTTCTCCCTTGAAATGGGAGCACTCCAGGACTCAGGTCCACACAGCCGCTTGGCCAGGACTTCACACTGATTTCACCTAATGCTGCGTCTAAGGTGCCAAGTGTGCCAGGCTTGTCCCACGTCCATGCCCCAGCCTCACCTTTTCTGTCAGCCTTAGGTGTTTGCTCTGCACTTCAGCTTTCATGCCAACCAGATGCTGCTATCTCAGCTTCTCCAACATGAGACCCGTTCCACCCCGTCCCTCTCTTCCCTTCGGGGATGGCGCCTCCATCCTTCTGGCTGCTCAGGGTCTTGACTTCTTTGTTTTTTTTTTTTTTCCCCATTGAGGCTTTACCAAGGCAAGGTGTCCTCTCCACCAGTGGCCGTGAGAGAAGAGGCAATCATGGACTGTCCAGTACAGCCCGTCACCTTCTTTCTGCAGCATTTCTTTTTGGGGTCACAACCTTGGTCAGACCCAAGCTGAAACAGAGCCAGGACAGGTCAGGGTGTGTGTGTGTGTGGGGGGTTGGTAGGGGAGGATTAAGAGGCATTAGGCAGTTAGGGTTTTTGGAGGGTAGGGAAAGCCACATGGAAGGAGGCTGGAAAAAGAGGTTGTCTTGGTGCAACCAGGGAACATGAGCATCTGAAATGGGCAGAAAGAAGAGGTGCATTCTTGGTTCACCTTCTTGGCTATTGGTGGAGACTGAGAGAGATGCCCAGACACCATGCTCTCCCAATGGGCAGGCTTCCTCCATGTACCCTGCGGCACAGAGCTGTTGGACACAGCACACAGGCCATGGGTCAGATGTCTGCAAGCAGGGTGAGTTCCAAGTACCTTCTGATTTTGGAGAGAGAGCAGAGCAGTGTGGTCAAGTGGCAGTGGACTGTCAGAACCTGAACCACCTGGTTCTCTGTGATTCTAGATAGTGAAGGTCTTACCTAGCAGAGAGGTCAGCAGGGGGTGCAGTTCCCTGCTCTACATGACTGGGGATTTGAAGGAACATGCTGTGGATTTCAATAATGTTAAGGTTTGTCCAAAGAAGCATGCTAATGTATGCAAATGTTAAGCAAATGAGGGCACCGATTGTCTGGAGGTGGTAGGGGGAGAGAAAGCTAGGGGATGTCAAGGAATGACCTTTGTGGAGCATCCCTGAAAGTCTCAGTGGGCACACACAGATGGATGCAAATGTGCACTTGTCCCTGGGGCCTCTTCCTGTTCAAATGAGATTACTGAGAGGCCTACTGGACCTCCAGAGCCCTCAGGAGGTTGGCCTCCTAGCAAACAGAATGGGTGGGGCTTGTTAGCATCTTCAAGCTTCATCACCTGAAAGAGACAGTCACTCAGAACCCATATTTTAACTTTTGTTTGTCTCGTTCTGTGAATGGCCCTGAGGTGAATGACCTTTTTTGAAGTCACATGGCTGGTGTAGAGCAGAGATGCTCCCAGGCTTCTGGGTAGTCACCTTCCCTATGTTGTCTTGGCTTCCTCCTGCCCTGGGGGAGTGGAAGGGAGTACTTGGGAAGGCTCCTGGACCTCTTGGATGGCAGGAAGAGCCTGACCTTCAGATTCTGTGGCTGGCAGAGGCAGGGTCAAGGATAATGAGTTGTGTGGTCTAGGATTTCACCCCAAAGCCCCCCTCACAGTTATCTGTTGTTCATGCTGTCATGGGCAAGATAGATTCCTGTGAAGCCCTGGAAGTTTGGGGCCCAGGCTGGTAAGGGGCAGAGCTAGCCAGGGTCTGTTCTTAACATTTGCTATTTACCAGTCAGCATTTCACACTGATTGTCATGTGTGGTGTTTGTGTGCAAGTTGTGTGTATGTGTGTGTGCTTGTGTGTAAGAACCCAGCTGTGTGCTAACAACTCTATGAGCTAGAGAGCTCATTGATACAGTAGGATTTGTGGGGAGGAGGGCAGTGGGGTCAATGGGAGGACTCGGAGTGGCTCCTGGGGGCAGACAATAGGGCTACGATTGATACATTCCCTCTTGCTTTGCCTGGGACCCCTGGTGGAACTCTGTGGGCAAGTGTCTGAGGTGCAAGATTCTCGGGGCCTGGACAAAGTTGGGGTCTAAGCTCTTCTAGACCCAGCACTTACAGGGAGGGCTGCACAGGAATCTACCATGCTCCTGACAGCATGGGCAGCAGGTACCTATGGATTGTAGCCACAGCATCCTAAACAAACTCTGAGTGTTTTGTGCATATGAGAGTCCGTCTGGGTGGGCTTCCAACTCCACCAGGTGCTGAGCAAGGAGAGCCTCAGCTTGAGAATGTTCTGAATCTGATGCATGTGAGAAGGTGAGGCCAGTGGTTCATCCCCCCAAGCTCTCCAACACACTGGAGGCAAATTCAGAATGTCCCGGCTTCCAGCTCTGAACTTCGGGACAGCTATGACCTCAAATACTTCTATATAACATCCGCAGACCTTTCTGCATTCCTGGCCTCAGAGGCTTAGTTTCTGCCTGTCCTGGGTAGTTCTCATGATCCTGGTACCCGGCATGGCTCTGCCTTTTGCCCCATTCCCACCAAGTGGCCTATCCATTCTCCACCAGGCCAGCTGCTGCTATGATTGGTGAAGATGCCTGTCTTCTTGTCATCCCAGCCTGAAGTTCTGGGTTGTACCTTTTCCTGTCTCCAGGTTCTCTCCAGGTAGAAGGAATCCTACTGGGTGTCCAGTAATGTACACCTAGCTGTCCTTGACTTTGTCCTTAGGTTTGACAGCTTCTCACTTCACCTTGACACCCAGAAGAGCTATCTCCTTTCCTCTATGTGATTGTGTGGGCCTGAGTATGTATGCACACGTGTATGAACCCACAAATGAATGCTATGCACAGCTAAGCAAACAGATCATGGGGCTAGCCAGCCCAGAGCCTGCCTGCCGGAAACACCTCTGGTCCTGTCTTGGTGCTTCCTCTAGCCCCTGGCTTGTACGCCAGCATGGAAAGGACTATAGAATTGTCCAACCAAATAGAACTGCTTGAAGGCAACCTGCAGCAGCCTTGTTCCAAGCATGTCCCCTGGTGTTGCCTAGCATGTGCAAAAATGGAGAAAATAATAATCCAAATTACTCAGCCAACAAATATGTTCTGGGCATGGCATGGACTTTGGACAGCTCTGTTTGTGACAGGTCCCTGCCCTAACTGGACTCACATTCTAGTGCCAGGGAGGTGGTCAGGAAATAAACATGTACGGGGTTTGGGAAGTTGCAGAGATGGTTGTCAGAGAAGGGATGAGCAAGGCTGAGGACCTCAGCTTGGATCCCCAGCATTGATATAAAAAGCTGGGTGTAGCACCATGGTTGTGGTGCACGACTTTAATTTCAGTACTTAGGAGGCGGAGAAAGATAGGTCTCTGAGTGTGAGAACAGCCTGGTCTATGGAGTGAGTTCTAGAACAGTCAGGGCTATGAAGAGAAGCCCAGTGTTAAAAAAGTGAAACCAAAACCAAAAACAGCAGCAACAATAAACCCCAAACAAGCAACCCCCTGCATGGGTGCAGTGGTGTTTCAGTACCTCCAGTTCTGGGGAAACAGAGACAGGAAGATCCCCGGGGATCTCTGGTCAACCAGACTCGCCAAACTAGTGAGCTTCAGGTTCAGGAGAGACTGCCTGAAAAAATAAGACTGAGAGCAATTGAGGAAGATGCACCTCTATTGACCTCTGGCTTCCACGAATCCACGCACACACATGCCTGTGAACCTGCGTTTGTACATGCACTCACACATGCACCATAAAAAGGAGAGTTTCCATTTTTCCGTGGCACTCTAAAGCTCAGAGGAACATGACTGGCTAGTGAGATAGGGCCTCTATGGGGTGGGTGGAGGAGCTTTGGAATTGAGCCTTGAATGACAGGCACCGGAATGATCCAGGGATGCGACATTCTAGGCCAAGGGTACAGCTGGTATAAAGGCCCTGAGGTGGGAATGAGCTTGGGGAGCAGAAAGAAGCCAGTGTGGCTGGGGAGGAGACAGCAGAGTGAGCTCAGGCAGGGCCTTTTTAGGCCATGCTGGGGAGACTGCATTTTCATTTAAAGGAGATATGAATTCTTGGAGGGGTGGGAAGGAGGAAATCAGTGTCATTTATTTTTGCAGCATTCCTGGCTGCCATCAGGGAAACAGGCAGGGACAGGGATATCTGAGGAGCAGGTAAGATCAGGAAAGAGTGTGGCTCTCGTGGCCCAGCCTTCTGCTGTCATTACGGTCTCCACCTCAGTGGGCTCTGAAGGAAAGCCACTGAGCCCAAGGTCATCCCAAGGGCTGTGCGTAGTGAGAAGCTTCTGGAAAGGGGGACTTGGATCAGGCTGAGAGGCGGCCCCCAGGGGGTCTCGAATGCTGCCAGCTTGTCATTTGCAGGCTGAGACAGATGCTCGGTGTCCCAGCTCCACTTTTCTGTTCTGGCCAGCAGGCTGGAGGCGGGAAGAGACACTGCTTTGGGCTGACTCTCTTGGTTAAGGTTTTGGGGCCTGCATTTCATGTGGGGAGGGTTCATCCTGTATCTTTAGTCTTTCTAGCTGCAGAGAAAGACTGACCCTGATCTCGAGCAGCGGGTTTTCAGAGAAAGCCTTTTTTGGTGTGTGCCTCAGTCTCTCTAGCCCTGGAGAGTTGAGCTCAGCTGCTGCTTACCCTGGGGGTGTCGCTGTTCTGTGGATAGACACCCCTATCCTTAGTATCACTAACCGCCTCTGGCTTCACACAGGCAAGAGAGGCAAAAGTGAGTTTGTGGTTCAGAGTGAGAACCTGGAACATTGTTTCACATCTTTTGCCTGGAAACATCCCCTCTGCGTATCCCTCCCAAGACCCAACTACTCCGGGCTCTACTGGCCTTCAGCCCAGGCAAGGACTCTGGGCCCCTCGCCTAAAGTAGAGCTCAATGCTGCTCCTTGTCTGCTCAGCCCTGGAGCTGAGGGCATGGGCCAGTGCCCAGGGCTGGCAAAAACTTCATCCTACTTTAGGGGACATGGCAAGGCAGGTAGGTGTGGAACAGCCTCGAGCAGCTTCTAGAACTTACGGAGTGCCAGAGGGGTCACGCAAGAAGTCCTCGCTTTGGTCTTCTGTGACCTGGACATCAGGCGGAGCCACCTACACCCTCAAGTGGCTTTAGGGAGATCAGGCAGAGCCTCAGCCAGAGGGGCTTCCCACCCTGCCAGGTTCTGCTTCTGTGCTTGGGTGCAGGAGCCTGAGACATCTTGGCAAGGCAGGGGGCTCAGGCTGTGTCACCAGAGTCAATGCCCTGTTGCCCTGGGTGGGTGAGACAGAGGGGAACAGAACTCAGGCAGCAGCAGGCGGCAAGTTCCGACCCCTCTCTTCCTGTTCATGTTCCTCTAGGAGTGGGTTGAGGAGGGGCCCTCCTGCCCCCCGCTGTGTGTGCACTGGAGGGAACCAATAGAAATAGCATCAGCAGGGATGTAGGGCAGACCAGAACGACTCCCTTACTGAGTGCTAAGCCTCGAGGGTCCTTGGTGTTCTGGCATCAGGGCCAGATAGCTCAGAGCTTGGCTAAAAGCGGTTTTAAATCTCTCTCTGTGTGTGTAAAAATCTAAATTTAGTGCAGTTGTTACAACTCTAGGTAGTCTATGTAGAGAGACCCTGTCTCAAAAAAGCACAAAACCAAAAACCAAAACCACCCAAACTCTAGGTAGTGACAACTGGCTGAGCTGAGGCCGCTGATCTCTCTTCCCAGCCATCTTCTACTCGGTGTTTGGAAACCTGGGGTTAAATTGTTTTAACTGGTCTAGAGTAGCTGAGCTCCCTTCAACAGCCCGGGAGTCCTCAGAGATCAGAACTCGCTTTCCTCTCTGGGCTCACACAGCTGCAGGGTCCTCCTGAAATTTATTTGTTTCCTGCAGGCCCGAGTCTGTGGTCAGAGGCAGGCCTGGCAGGTTGTGGCCAGGTGAGACCCAGGAGCAGGCAGACACGGGGTTCACATCCTTATCTCCACCCTGCAGACTGTTCTATTATAGCCCAGGAAGTTAGCCCCTCTCTCTCCTCCTCCAGCCTCTCTTGAACCCAGATAGACCTCTCTAGAAAAAAGCATAGTGTCCCATGTAGTGGAGCAAAGAAGTAACTCAGACCAGAACCAGGGGGAAGGCCCTGGTACCCGCCTCTGCAGCTTTCCAGGGTTTTGGGGGCGAGGCTGGTTCGTGTCTCTGGCTGAGGTCATTTGAGGCTACAGGGGACCGGAGCAGAGAGGGGAGAGTGGGCTGGTGAGGCCAGAGCCCATTGCACATGGCTTCCGCCTTCCTAGCTAGGATGACACTGGCGGGAAGCCTCTGGAGGTTGGGCAGAGCAGGGTGTGGCTCTTTCGGCTTCGTTTTCCCCAGAGTGCTTCTCCGAGGTCTTTTCTGAGTTCTTTCTTAAGACTTGGTGAACTCCTGTGGGAGCCTCATGAAGAAGGGAGCCCCCAGGACCCCTCTTCCTTTCTGCTGCCTGACGCTTGTGCTGCACGGGCAGCCTTGCCTCAGTGCAGCGCTGCACCGCCTAGCACCCTGGACAGCGGCTCACGGAGGGCCTCTGTGGCTGATGGCTGTCTCCAGGCTTTGCTCTGGCCTCCTTGGAATGTTTCCCCTTAACATCAAGCTGCGTTTCTGTTCATTTCCATTACTTCTCTCTTAGTGTCTCTTTAAAAGCAAGTCCTGGGGCAGTTTCTTCTACTAGTTACAAAAAGCGCTTCCTCTGTCTCCTGCAGTCAGGGCTGAGACTGTGGAGAGGCACATGGCAGGTCAAGACCAGCCAGGGGTTTTGTCTCCTTTCATTAGTGATAATACAGAGGGGCCTTCAAGAGCTGCTGGACACTTGTCCAGTTCCTCACTCCCCAGGTCTTCCTCAGAGGACTTTGGTGGGTTCTGAAGGATACAAGTGACCCTAAGAAGTGATAGATAAGGCCTAGTAGGGTACAAGGGCCCAGCCATGGGCCAGAGCTGGGAGCGGGGGCTGGCCTGACCATTGAAGTGAGGCTGCCCTAATCTGAGCTCATTTCCTAACAAAGAAGGTCCTCCTGGCCAGCCCCCTAATCCTGACAGGCTGCCCCAGCACTGGTTCCTAGGACTTCAGACCCTCTGACCTCCGTCCCGTCTGACTGTCTTTCTCTCCATCTTCTGTAAGGTTGTTTGGAGCCCCAGGGCTGGGTCAGGTGGAAGCATTGACTGTCATGGATGAAGAAAAGCTCCCATGTGAACCACACGAGGAGGGAGGTGCCGTCCAGGACCACAGCCTGGAGACAGAAGAGGAGCCTTCAGTCCAGAATGGAATGGAGGCCTGTGAAGGCCCAGGCAACCAGACCAGCAGTCCAGACAGCAAGAACAGAGGCACCTTAGAGGGCACCATGGAGCCCATGGGAGACCCAGATGTGACCCTGACTGGCCTTAGCCTCTCTCTCACCAATGGCCTGGCCTTGGGACAAGATGGGAACATTCTGGAAGATTCCATGGGATCCAGATCCTGGAGGGCTAGTGGACCAGCGGAGGAGGAGGATGCGTCCACAAGTCTCTGCCCAGATGCTGAGGACTCTCAGCTGGGGTGAGTGGGTACCCTGGGCCGGGCATTCACACCTCTAACTCTGGCTAACCCCTTAGTCTCTCAGGGAGTCTTGGATTTCCTGCCCTCATTTTCAGCTTCTGAGTGTTTTGAAAAGAGCCTTGCATGGGATCGCAGTTCTCGCTTCCAAAGTGCATAGCCCCCACAAGCCATAATGAGCAGTCTCTGTGAGGGGCTGGCTGCACACTGTCTCTCCCAGCAGTCAGTAGAGCTTCAAGTCTGCTCAGAACATCTAGATGTGAAAGGCAAGGTTATCTGGCCCATTCTCCTCCTTCAAGATGGCCCCAGATGTGTGCCCCTCCCTCCTAGGGAACTTTCCTGGGGTTTTGAATAAATTGTACCAGGAACCTTGTGTCTATCCTAATAAGTGGAGTTACAGTCTGTTTCTCAGCAGAAGGTAGAGAGACTGGTACATTGGCATTTATACAGGAGGTGTGTGAATATGTGTGTGGGCGTGTGTGTGTGTTCAGCTCCTAGACAGAGACTGGTAGTGTGGTAGGTAGTCTTAGTATGGGGGACCCTAGGTAGGGTGGTGACTATGCTCTTGCATTTTATAGGCTGGATTGCCCTGGGGAGCCGGATGTGCGGGATGGCTTCAGTGCCACTTTTGAGAAGATTCTGGAATCAGAGCTGTTGCGGGGCACCCAGTACAGCAGCCTGGACTCATTAGATGTGCTGAGCCTCACTGACGAGAGCGACAGCTGTGTCAGCTTCGAGGCCCCCCTCACACCGCTCATCCAGCAGCGGGCTCGAGACAGCCCTGAGCCTGGCGCTGGACTGGGCATTGGGGACATGGGGCCTGAGGGGGATCTGGGGGCAGCTGCTGGTGGTGATGGGGAGCTGGGTAGCCCCCTACGGCGATCCATCTCTAGCAGCCGCTCAGAGAATGTTTTGAGCCACCTGTCTCTCACATCGGTGCCCAATGGGTTCCATGCAGATGGACCTGGGGGCTCAGGAGGTGATGATGAGGATGATGACGACACGGACAAGTTGCTGAACTCTGCCAGGTGAGGAAGGGGTTGGGTTGGGAGCTGGGGAAGCAAAGCATTCTGGGATGACAGTGTTCGCAATCTACAAGCCCTACAAGGTCACTTTGTCTATCCTTGGCACGCAGATGGCCCATCCAGTCTTGAGGGTGCTCTCTGCTCTTCCGTTCCGATAGCTCAGAGCAGGTCATATTGCTATGCTGGGGGCACAGCCACTTCTGGGTTCACTGGAGCCGTTCTGGAAGTCTGGCTCGATGCTCTCCCGCTTCAGTGGATCCTCTTTCCCTCTTCTGGTCCCGCCCCCCATGGATTTTCAGGGGCTCAGGATCCCTCCTAGCCACACCCTCTGATCCCCTCCTTTCCATTTGCAGTGACACCAGCCTCAAGGATGGCTTGTCGGACTCGGACTCAGAACTCAACAGCTCCGAGGGGCTGGAGCCTGGTGGTACAGATCCACTAGCCAATGGATGCCAGGGCGTCAGCGAGGCTGCTCGCAGGCTGGCCCGCCGCCTCTACCACCTCGAGGGCTTCCAGCGCTGTGATGTGGCTCGACAGCTGGGCAAGAAGTGAGCGCATTTCCCTAGGTCCTGTCCCGGGCAAAGCAGAGCCGGACAAGGGTGTCGGTGACTTCTTTCATGGGTAGCTGGTGCCAGGAGCTCCCATCAGGCCTGTCACCGTCCTCATTCTTGACCTCGCCCTAAATCTGTTTCCTTTCTGGGCTGCTTGGGAGAAAGTGGCTGCTGTCAGGGAGGGGGTGGGGACAGGCGGCCCCGCAGGGCTGGGGCGGGATGGGGGATGTGGTTCTGGTGCCATGAAGGGCAGGCAGTAGAGAGGACAGAATAACCTCACAGGAGTGGAGCTCCAGCCAGTGGGGCAGGGCGGAGGGGAGAATTTATGAGGAATCTGGGGTAAATGTCTGGGAACTGGAGGTAAAGAACGATGTTTGTCTCCATTAAACACCTTCATTGGGACCACCCGAAGGGACTGGACATCCAAAAGCACAGGGCATAACCTTCAGACTGAGTACAAAGGACACCAGACAGGTAGAAGTCCTGAGGAGGATTGGGGGCCCGGTGTGTGTGTATGTATGTGTGAGATGCCGATGGCATATTCTGAGTATCTTTGAACATAGTGTGGCCCTTGTCTTGGTCCTTCTATCCACAGGAAGGCTGGGGAGGGGGGAAGCTGGTCAGCCTCCTGTGCCACTCACAGGGCTAAGGGAGATAGTCAGACCTGGGTCAGGCCTAGATGAGGGGCTTTAAGTCTTGGAAGTCCTTTTGCACCCTCTGGAGCTACCTTGTACCTCCAGCAGTGGGTTCCCGGGAGCCCTTCCTAAAATTACACTGCTCTGGCGGACTCAGCATCCATGTTTCCATGGCGCCCTCTGCAGGCTCCTTCAGCAATTTCTGCAGCTCGCCCCTCCCATCCCAAATGCAAGGGGGTGGGCGGAAGAAGGGATTCCCAACTCCTCATCTCCATCTCTCAGGTCTTTTGCCCTAGGTAGCCTCTGGCCTTTCCTTTCTTCTCTTAACCTCATTCAGATGCCCTGAAAATCCTGCCTAGCTATCGGCCAATCAACTTCTTTAATTAACAATGAGAGCAGCACATATTTAGAGTGTACAAAGACTGTTCCACAGAATCAGGCTTGCAAGGCAAGCAATTTAACATTGAGGTCGCCTTCCTAGGGCCCTCTCCTTTACAGTGCCCTGTACTGAAGGAACAGAGCTATTCAGCCCAAAGAATTTCCCACATTTTGGATGTGAATTTGGAGTTATTTCACACACTCCTCCATGATCCTATTAATGGGAAGGGAAGCTTGAGGCTTAATCAGATCCAGGTAGAAATCTCTTCAAATTCTTTCTCCCAGGTTTCATGAAGCATGGTTTTCCTTGGTGTCCTGGGGCACAGCCCTGCTCCTCTGCTGTCCCTCAGTTTCCTTTATTTTCTTTCCTTGGTCTAGACCCTTACTGGGGCTGTTTTCAGAGCTCTGTCCTGGGCTTGCACATTAAAAGAAAAATATTTTTATTTATGTGTATGGATGTGTGTTGTGTAACTGTATGCTACTTGTGTGTGGATGCCCAAGGAAGCCAGAAGAGGGCGGTAGAACCTCTGTGGCTGGGTTGTAGGCAGTAGTCAGGGAAGCAGACTCAAGTCCCCTTGAAGAGCACTGAATTCTCTTAACCACTGAGCTAATGTTCAACTCAGTCTGGCCCCAAGCTCAAGATGACCTTGAACTCCTGATCCTTTGACACCTACCATGCTGGGAATTGAACTAGGGTTTGTGTATGGTAGGCAGACACTCTGAGCTACACCCTCAGCCCACTGGTACCTTTAAAGGTTTTACTTGTTTATTTTGAGACAGTTTCATTATGTGGGCAGGTTGGTCTCAAGCTCCTGGTCCCCACCCCGCTCCCAGGGCTAAGGTGACAGGAAAACACTCCCATAAAAGTGTTCTCTGCACCTTGTTCTCTCAGGGGCTCAGCTCTCAAGACACCAAGCTGTTACTCTTGGAGGGACTCGGCCAAACCCTGTCCTTGTCCTGAGCTCCGACATCTTCACCTTCTCAGCATTTCCTTTTCCTTTCTGGCGACCTCAGCATCCTAAATTTTCTCATCTTGGCCACTTTTTTTTTTTTTCCTGGATCCATCCTCTGTGGGTCTCCACTCTGCAGCTCTGATGTTAACTTCAAAGGCTGCGATTATTGTCCTTCCTGTCACCTGAGGTCTTGTTCCTGCCTCATCTCTTGATGATCTCCCCAGTGACTCGGATGTGCAGCAAGTCGTATTACCTCCTCTGCCGGCGACGCTTGGCTTCACCTCACCCCCTTCACTGAGCAGGCTCTTCCCTGAGCTGGCTGAGGCATCATCTCCTGAGCCCCCAGACCAGGCTGAGCTGAGTAACCATCGGGGAGACAACTCAGGGTCTAGGCAGATCTGGGAGGTGGTTAAGGGTTCTCTGGGCCCACTTCCCCAGGACCTGCTGTCCCAGGACTTGGGGAAGGCTTCTAACTGACATCCTGTGATGCTCTCTTGGCAGCAATGAGTTCAGCAGGCTGGTTGCTGGGGAATACCTCAGTTTCTTCGACTTCTCAGGCCTCACGTTGGACAGAGCACTCAGGTCAGTGGGCTGGGATGGGATAGTGGAACAACACATCTGGATTGTCATTCCAGATGTCTATGAGGACTTGCTGCCAAGTCCTTACCCCTGTGGGAAAGCATGAGTGGCAGCTGTCCAACAGCTCAGTGAACGCCAGCTAATGTGATGGGTGCCCAGGATATGAAGGTGGGGATGTACTCATGGCTCTTAGGGCTTCCTGCCTGCCAGATGCCATAGGTTTATACACCTGGCCTGCTTTGATGGTAAAGGGGACTTGATTGTAGCTGTTTCAGGGTGTGGCCACAGGAGGGTCAGTTGTGGCCTAGGGAGGGGTGTGATGGGGGAGATGTAGCCCACTGTCATCAGAAAGATGCCAGGCCTGAGGGGGAAGTGCAGTGTCTCTGAGCTAAGGGTTGTGTCCACAGATGTTAGACCCTCTTGTTGGAACCCGGATGTCTCAAACTTCTTACAAAAATATTTTATAAATTTTAAAAAGATGTATTTATTTTTTATTACATATACAGCGTTTTGTCTGCATGTATGTCTGCACACCAGAAGAGGGCATCAGATCTCATTACAGATGGTTGTGAGCCACCATGTGGTTGCTGGGAATAGAACTCAGGTCCTCTGGAAGAGCAGCCAGTGCTCCTAACCTCTGAGCTATCTTTCCAGCCCCGTCTCTTATGCTTTTTAAATTTCAGTTTTTATTCTTTCCCCCACTCTGTCTTGGTTAAGATATTTTCTGTCGGCATCTAGTATACTTGCTGTTTTGCTGTGTCCAATGTACCACTGAAGCCAATAAAAACTTACTAAGAGACCAGAGAGACGGTTCTGCATGAGAAGAAAGGGTGGGGACCACAGTTCAGACCCTGGCGTCTATGTAAATGCTAGGTGGTCTTGGTGTCTGCCTGTTATCCCAGGGTGTGGGGGGCACAGACACCGAAGAACCCTAGAGAAAAGGGGCTATCCGGGATGGCCACATCAGCACGGCTTCTTGGTTCCAATGAGAGACTCCCCACCTCAATATATAAGGTAGGAAGTAACCAAGGAAGACACTTGATGTTGACCTCTGGCTGGCCTCTGTGCGCACTTGCACACACATGCACCTACATAAATTCGAGCACACGTACCCGCAGGCATGTATACCACACATGCATACATACCTGAAAAAAACCTCACTGAGGTTTTAATTCTCAGTTACATTTTATATTTCTAGGATTTCCATCATATTTAGGTTTTGAAATAGATTTTGATTCTCTATGGGGTTTCTCATCTCTTCACTAACTCCTCTTTTTGTGTGTGTGTGTTTGTATATTTGGGATACATTTGTGTGTGTGCGTGCACACATGTGTAGAGGCTAAGGTTGATGTCAAGGTGTCAGGATCTTCCTTAATTGCTCTTCATCCTATTATCTGAGGCAGACTCACTCAGATGAATTCAAGGCTCATGGACATGCCTGCTGCATCACTGGGACTACTCCCTCGGTAGTGATGAACCCTCATTTTATTATCTCTTTGGGGCAAAACTACCTCCCCTCAAAAAAAAAAAAAACCCTCTACTTCTGGAAAGCTTTCTGTCTAATTTCAAGGCTCCATAATTGTCATGCCTTTCAGAGTTGGGCAACTGTGTGCCCATGTGCTTACAACCTCAAGACTCCAGATGCTTTTCCAGTCCCAAGAGTCCTGCCTTTTGCCTGTGGGCTTTGTTGGCAATGCACCCACAGAAAGGTGGTTGTCACATGTCAGCCCACTTCTGTCTGGTCCTCTCCATCTTGAGGTCATGGGTCTGTGTTCCTTGTTGCTTCACCTGTAGGTTAAGGACATGCACTGCTGCCACAGGTGGGGATGTATATGTATATTGCTCTACCCCAAGCAGATCTATCTTGAGTGAGCCTTTGGGTTGCAGCAAAGTGAGGGAGATCAGAGACAGTGTGACGTGGGACTGGTCCACCATCAGAGGCCTGGGTGTCGGGCTGAAGGGCCTTGTATATTGGTCCCTAGAATGAGGTTTGACTGTCCAGAGCCTGTAGATCCATATAAGGCCCTGGGTGTGAAACAGTATTGCAGCAGTGTGCTAGCAGCCTTTAATCCAGTGGTGTGAAGGTTTCTGAAGGGGTCTGGTGGGAGAGGATAGGCCTGAGGATGCTGTGGAGTGAGCATGGGTGAATGGACATGAGAGCTTACTCAGGAGAGGAAAACATCTGGGTCAGAGACAGTGAGAATATAGGGATGGTGGGGCTGAGCCCAGGAGTAGCCAATCGTGTCGAGGGAGGAGGTATGGGGCTTGGGGCTAGGGGTTGGTAAAGAGTCCCTAGAAAGCAGGATCTGGGAAGGATGGGGCTAGAGTTTAGAAAGTACAGTGGATTGGGTCTGGAGAGATGGCTCAGTGGTTAAGAGCACCAGCTGCTTTTCTAGAGGACCCAGGTTTTATTCCCAGCACCCACAGGGTGGTTCAGAATTGTCTGTAATTCCAGTCCCAGGGGCTGTCTGCCCTCTCTGGTTCCTGTGTGTACTGCACACACACGGTACACAGACACACATGCAGGTACTCACACGTACTTATGAAGCAAGAGAAATGACAAGGAGTATGAGAGGTCACAGGGAAGAGGGCAGGAGGCAGGTGAGACAGGGAGGAGGGAACCGGATATCGGACGGACGGGAGATGTTTTTGCATATTAGCAGATCACTTAGGGTTGGATCTCAGGAGCGCTCTGTAGTTTGGGATGCCTTGGAGACGTCCAAGGGAAACAGTTGGCCATAGGTCCCAGAGGTCTTAGGCATCTTAGAGGAGCACAGTGAAAGGGCGTTGCTGGTACTTTGGGCTATACACCAAAGAAATCATAGAAAACCTAGCACAGGCAGAGGCACACACAGGTTCAGCTTGGTGTTCTCATTCTTTTTTTTTTTTTTTTTTTTTAAAAAAAAAAAAAAAAATTATTTATTTATTTATTTGCCTTGGTGTTTGCCTGGAACTGGAACTACAGACAGTTGTTAGCTGCCATGTGGGTGCTGGGACTCGAACCCGGGTCCTCCAGAAGAGCAGACGGTGCTCTTAACCACTGAGCCATCTCTCCAGCCCCTGGTATTCCCATTCTTAAGGAAAGGGTGTGCTTAGGACCTGGATGGCAGCTCTTAGCCCCACCTTCTGGTCCTCTGGTTTTGGGACCAGCTTCCAAGTGTCCCTAAGAGTGAATTGACCTTTAAACATGGTCCTGAGAGCAATTACTAGATGGGAAGGATGTCCTAGAGGGATCTGAGCTACCAGGGGCCCAGAGTTGTAGCCCGAGGTCTGGACCTGCAGTCCACGGCCACTTCCTCTCAAATAATCACACGAAGGCTTATATTAATTACAAACTGTTCGGCCTAGGCTCAGGCTTAGTACCAGCCACCTCTTACAACTTAATTCAACTCATTTTGATTAATCTGGGTATTGGCACGTGGCTCATGGCTTCTTCAGGTGGCACCTTGCAGCTGATCCTGTCCTCCTTCCCCTTTGTCTACTCTCAGATTTTCTGCCTGCCTCTAAGATGCCTTGCCACAGGCCAAAACAGCCTCTTTATTAACCAATGGTATTCACAGTGTACAGAAAGACATCCCACATCACAGAATAGCATTGTTCTGCCTGGATCATGAAGAGGGTTTGGGGGGATAGCATGTGGGTACAAGGTCCCAGGTACAGGAGAGGTCTGCGCCATAGCATATGAAGATGTGGATGTTTCTTTTCTAAGGGATTTCTGGGGAGCCAGGGAAAGGTTTTTGATGGCTGTGGGTGGGTTGAGATTGCCTATGTGTTTACAAAGGAAATATAATGTGAGGGGGTACTAGCTGGGAGGCTGAGGTACTAGTGATGAGGGCAGACTAGGAGGGAAGAGAATGAGGAAGAAGAGGAGGAGAAGAAATTGAGATAAAGAACTTCATCTTTAATTCCAGCACTTGGGAGACAGAGGCAGGCAGATCTCTATGAGTTTGAGATCAGTCAGGACTAAGGGTGATTTCCAAGAGAGCTGGGACTATGTAGAAAGATTCTGTCTCAAACAATTCTCCACCCCAGAAAAATGAATAACAAGTCACAGAGACTTGGTGCAGCTAAGACCTGGGGGGGATAGGGATGGAGGGGTGGGGTATGGGGATGGAAGGGTGGGGTATGGGGATGGAGGGGGTGGGTCTAGGGCTCAGCTGATGGTGAATGGGGCATTAGAAAGATTGAAGAAGAGCATGCTGATGGGTGGGGTTCGCAGTCTAGGACAAACTGATTCTGGCTCTGAGGTGCTCATCTGTCTTGTTCATATTCACCCTCCTTCTTGCTTTGGAAGGGTGCTGCAGGAATGAGAGAGGAGACATTTTGAGGTTTTAGAATCCAGAGGCCATCCTGGAGGGTCAGGTCGGGGGTCTGCCTGGGCCTGCAGAGGGTACAGGAACACTGGTCTTGTATGTATGTGTTTGTGTGAGGCCTGGGCCTGCAGAGGATGTCCAGGCCCAGGTACTGGGGCACAGGAACACTGGTCTTGTATGTGTTTGTGTGAGGTGAGTTAGTTTTCTGTTTTGATGAGTAGCCTGAATCAGAGGCTCTGAGATTCACTCAGCAACCTTGAATTACCTTCTAGAACCTTCCTGAAGGCCTTCCCACTGATGGGGGAGACGCAGGAGCGAGAACGAGTCCTTACCCACTTCTCCCGCCGGTACTGCCAGTGTAACCCAGACGACAACACGTCGGAAGGTACGGTACCCTGGTCCACAGAGTCCTGGTCATCTCCCTCCCCCTCCACCCGCCTCCTTGGTCTTGCGGGCAGGCACAGGTGGGCCACACGCTCTGGCAAAGAGTAGGTGCTCAGCTAAGGTGAATGAATATAGTTGTGTGTGGTGGCTCACACCTGCAATCCCAGGAACTGGCAGGAGGAGTCAGGAGGATTGTTTGAAGTTCGAGGTCAGCTTGCCTCCGAAACCAAAACGATAAAATGTCCAGTGAGTATCAGACGGCCTGCTGGACAGAAGAGCCCAAATGTCTTTCTCCTTGTCATTCTGTTCCCAGTGCCTGTAAGTCCTTCCTGCACTCAGTCTTTAGCATAGTTCATATTCTGTGTCTGCGATCACTGTGCTGACCCTCGGTAGGGGAGGAGCGTTCCATGCAGGTCTCTTACAGGGGCAGGACATATGGATGGACTTGAATCATGGAACGGAGGGACTAAGTCTCTTATTGCTATTATAGGGACATGCCTTGGAGTTCAGAGCCTTTCCTAGGTCTAAGGTTCAAGGTGACTTTGTCTACAAGGGACAGACATCGGGGCTAGGGCCTACTTAGGGTGGTTTGGGGTGCTTGGAGGTTGGGAATCACCCAGGCCTTGGTTCTGAAGTGCTTAGGAGAAGATGTGTGCCTTCCTTTGTCTGTGTGGCCTCTGGGCTGGCAGGTGGGAGGCTCTGGGTGGGAATGAGTGGGTTCTCACCCCAAGAATTATTGTGTTTCTGTTTAGATGGAATCCACACGCTCACCTGTGCCCTGATGCTGCTTAACACAGATCTGCATGGACATGTGAGTAAGGGACCGTGGAGGGGATGTGTGCTTTCACACGTTCCCTGTCATCCAGGGCAATGTAGCCAACCCTGTAGCCATCCCTCTTGCTGAAACTCTTGATCAGGGCAGTGCTGTTTGCTAGCAGACCTGGGAGGTGACTGCCTGGCTTCCAGTTTGTCCCCGTCCTGGTTTTAGTCTCCCGTTCTGCCTGGGTTCTGGCTCCTAAGAACAGTGAGAGCAGCTGAAGCATGTGGGAATTTCTCTTTCTGTTTTTTGAGATAGGGTTTCTCTGTGTAGCCCTGGCTATCCTGGAACTTTCTCTGTAGACCAGGCTGGTCTCGAACTCAGAGATCCACCTGCCTCTGCTGGGATTAAAGGTGAGCACCATCATTGGGCCCAGCTGAGGCACATGGGAATTTAAGACATGGCAAACAGATGTGATGTGTACCCCCAGGACACATCTCTGGTAGAGTCTATGCCTCGCTCCACCGAAAGGTTTTCTGCTCGTCCTTATTTCTTCTAAAAGCCCAGATGTGGCCTTTCTGAAATGTCTTACCCCAGACAACTGGTTCATGCCAACCAAATGGCGGGTTACTCTTAAGTGGCCTCCTCTTCACCCCTTAACTCATGTCAGGCCAGTGAGTGGGTGTGGGGTGCCCAGGCCTCAGGCTACTTCCAGGCTCCTCCTGCTCACTAATTCCTTCTTCCTTCCTCTGTTGGCTTCTGCTCTGGGCTCTCCTGCCCCTCTTCCTCAGGTGGTAAGTGCTGCTGTTGGAGTGTGCATGCTGTGTGCTTAGATCGCCTCCATTCACCCTCTGTGTCCTGTCATGCCATCATCTCCACCCAACCGCTATCTGGCCATCACTCACTCAGGGCTGGTCAGAGCCCCTCCTGGGAGCTGGGTAGATTTTAGTTACTCAGCGACAGCAGGCCAGTATGTCTGGTTCTAGAGCAAACCAGAAAGTCCAGGAGATGTGGGATGTAAGAAAAATCTCCAGGAGATGTGGGGTGTAAGAGAAATCTGGGGTAGACAAGGTTCCCAGACCATTGTTGCCTTCACAGGGCAGTTGTGTGATCCTGGGCAGGTCATTTCCCTTCTCTGAGCTGAGTCTCAGGTTGTTCATCTTCTCAGGGCAGGGATGATTTCCGCCAGTGTCTTGGGGAGGAGTGGAGCAGGTCCATGTCAAGTGGCAGGGCCTGACCCTGACAAAGGTTTTGCTATGAATAACGCTACCACATGCCCAGTGGTATCCATTGCTACTCTTACAGCTTGAGTGATGGGCAACCTGTGGGGACAGCCTTGAGGCTGGTGGCAGCTGGAGTGGCTGAGGGAGGGGAGGAGTAGCTGGCTGGGTTTGTGGCACATGCGCGTATGTGATGTGTATTCCTTGTGAGCAGAAGTAGAGTGAGCACCCTGCACAAGCCAGCCCTTCCCCAGAGACTGCTTCCTCTACTAACAAGTCACCGGCCACTTGAAAAGGAGAGTTAATACACCCCTCCACACTGCCCACTCGAGTGGAGAGATGCCCAGCATGGTTGGTCTGGTCCCTTCAGCTGAGACGGGGGAGCAGTGGTTGGATGGGACCTCACACAGCTGTAGACACTGAACAGTAGCTATCTTGAAGCAGAGTTGCTAAGCAAGCAGAGGGACCTGAGTTAGGCTTCTCTGTGCCCATGGCACAGCTGTATGACCTGGAGCAAACTTCTTAACTCACCAAGCCTCTGTTTATGTCACCATCTTGTAGCCCCTGCTGTGAGTTCTTCTTTCTCTTTAAAAAATTATTATTTTATATGCTTTGGTGTTTTGCTGGCATGTGTGTGTGAGGGTGTCAGGCCTTGGCAATGAAGCTGCTGGTGAGTGGAGGATCCTGGGAAAGATGTGGGATTTGATGCCTGCGTTTAAGGCTTCCTTTCAGGTGAGCCATAAAACAGGCGAGGATTGTTCTTACCTTAGGGTTACGCCAGACTTTCAGGAAAAGGCTGGCCGCCCTGGCTCAAAGGTGATCGCCAAGCGTCACTCTCTGAATAGCAGCCTGGGTAGCACCTAATCCCAGCCAGCCTGGGTGTGGGTTTAGGGAGATGGTCGCCCTGGCCTGAGAGAGCCCTGGTCACAGTCATGACATGGTGCTATGGTCCATGCTAGGGCACAGGGGCTGTGGGAAAGAGACTCCAGACCCCGAAGGAGGTCCCGTTGATGAAAATGGAAGTGGGAAGGAGACACTGGACATTCAGGGTCTCTACCCATATGCCTTCTTGGGCTGTACTGTTATCTGGTTCATGCCCTTTTGCCTGCTGGCTGTCTATCAATATTACTTTAACATTAATATTTACTATTACTCTCTGGTATGTATCATTACTTCCTCGTTGATCTCAGCAAGTCTTGCTTTTTGGCCTAGAGAGAGATGAACAGTGAAGGGTGTGTTCTCTAGAGTGACTATAATGTCCTCAGATATCAACAAGGCCAGGCATATTCTGTGTTGTTGAAATCTTGAGTACACTCACTGATTAATTTCATTGTGGTAAAATACAGTAGCAGGCACTATTTTAACCACTTAAAAATACAGAATGCAATGGCATTGAGTGCATTCCCAGTGGCGTGCACCCAGCACTACTGCCCATTCTAGAATTTTTCCTTTCAAGCCTCAAAACCCCCAGCGTTCATACCTCCTTACCTCTCCCACCCCCTGGTGATGCGGATATGCTTCTCACCTGTATGGATCTGTCTGTTGTAGATATCTTATGGAAGTGGAATCATATAACACCTGACCTTCTGTGTCTGCCTTATTTCACTTCACATAATGTTTTCAAGGCTCATTCATGTTGCAGCATGTGTCGGTACTATATCCTTGTTTATGGATAGTGTATCATTGCATGGATATGCCACATAGGACATGTAGAAATATGCATGGGGAGTTACAAAAATTTGCGTGTAAGTTTTAGTTTGTACACCTGTTCTCAATTTTTGTTGTTGAGACAGGGCTTCATTATGTTGTCCTGGCTGCCCTGGAACTTGTTATGTAGACCAGGCTAAACTCAAATTTACAGAGATCTAAACTGCTGTCTCTACCTTCCATGTGCTGGGAATAGGGGCACGTGCTACCAAACCTACCTCAATTCTTTATATATATACTGTGTGTATGTGTAGTGCATATGTGGAGGTCAGAGGTCAGCATGCAAGACTTGCTTCTCCTCTTCCTCTGTGTGGGTCTCCCAAGGATCAAACTAAGATAAACAGGTTTGGCAGCAAGTGCCTTAACCTTCTGAATCATCTTGTTGGTCCTTAGCTTTTCATTTCTTTTGGGTATATGCTCAAGGTAGGCTTTCTGAATTATATATTTTTATATTTAAAGGTCTGGCATATTGGTTAAATATTTTCTGTTTCTCCATCAATATGTAGGGTTTCAGTTGTCAACAGCATTCACCTTGCTTACCGTTTGGAGGATATTATTGACTTTATAGTGGATGGGAACTACTATTCTAGTTTTGTAGTTTGACTTTGGTGCTGGGGATTGAGCCCAGGCTCTGCTCATGCCCAGTGCGTGCTCTACCTCTGAGCTACAGTGTCAGCCCTCCTGTGGCTTTGATTCATCTGTCTCCATGACTACAGTACTGAGTTGCTTCCCAAGTTCCTGATGGCCATTTGTGTGTTCTTTGGAATGTCTATTCAGGTCTTTTGCCCACTTTATTTTATTTATTCTCTTACTCCATGGTGTTGGCTGGGTACAAATTCACAGCTCTCTTGACTAATGTTTTAAAATGCCAAGTTATGGACACCACCGCCAGACCTGGTTCCTTTGTCCAATCTAAAGAATCGTTTTTGTAGTTGCGTTCTGCTGGCTTTCCTAACCCTCATTAGGCATATGACCTGAAGATGGTTTCTCTAGCTTACTGGCTGCTTACTCATTCTCTTTCTGGATTTCTTGAGTTTTGTGATGTAGAACAGTTTTAAAAATTTGGGGGGCTGGAGAGGTGTCTCAGCAGTTAAGAGCACTGACTGTTCTCCCGGAGGACCTGAGTTTGATTCCCAGCATCTACATGGCAGCTAACAACTGTCTGTAATTCCAAGATCTGACACTCTTACACAGTTATACATGCAGGCAAAACACCAATTCACATAAAATAAATAAATATTAAAAATTTGAAATACTCTCTGTCTCTGTCTCTCTGTCTCTGTTTCTCTCTCTCTCTCTCTGTGAACCTGTGTGTACATATGTGTAGAGGATGCCAGAGGTCTATCTGGAGTGTGATTTCTCTGGAGCCATCCATCAGTTTTTAAAGCCAAGTCTCACTAGGATGGGACTCTCTGATTACATTCAGATGGCTGACCAGCAAGCCCAAGCAATCCTCTGCTCCCCTTTTCTCCAGCCCTGGGATTATGGCATGCACCACAGATCATACTTTTTACAGGGGTGCTAGGGATTGAACCCAGGTCTTCATGCTTACACAGCAGGTGCATTACTGACCGTGTTCTTGCCCCAGCTCTTCGGCTGTCTTTTTGTTTGTGCATTGGGCATTATGAATCAGAAACCATTTTTTTTTTTTTTTTTTTTAATGCAAATTTTTTTAACTTTATTTATTTATTTATTTGCCTTGGTGTTTGCCTGGAACTGGAACTACAGACAGTTGTGAGCTGCCATGTGGGTGCTGGGAATCGAACCCGGGTCCTCTGGAAGAGCAGAGGGTGCTCTTAACCGCTGAGCCATCTCTCCAGCCCCCAGAAACCATTTTTAATGTTGTTGTGGTACACACCTTTAGCCTCAGCACTCAGGGGGCAGAGGCAGGTGACCTTTGGGAATTTGAGGTTAGCTTGGTCTCCATGTTGAGTTCTAAGTCAGCTAGAGTTACATAGTGAAACTCTCTACCAAAGAAATAAACAAACATACATATAAAGGAAACCATTACCAGATCCAAGACCATGAAAGTTTGCCCTGTTTTCTTTTTTTCTTTAGCACTGAGGATTGAACGTAGGGCCTCAAGTGTGCTAGGTGAGCATGCTCCCACTAGGTCCTGGCCCTACACTTAGCTGTCTACTCCATTCTTCGTAATGAAATACAGTGTGAGATACAGATTCAACTCCATTCATCTGCATTTGGACATCTGAGCATCATTGATGCAGAAGATTATTTTCCCATCAAACAGTCTTAACAGACTTGTTAAGATCTAGTCTATTGGTGAGAGTAGTGTTATGTACCAGCACTCAACACTCAAGAGGTCGAGGCAGGCTGATCTCAGAGTTTGAGGCCACCTGCCTCAAAACTGGCTGTGGACACACACACATACACACACACACACACACACACACACACACACACACACACACACACGATCTTATCTCAAACAACAACAAACTGTAAACTAGAGGTTTGAGGCTGGGGAGCTCAGCTCAGTTGGTGGAATACTTGTCTAGCATCCATGAAGCCCTCCGGTCCATGCCCAGTGTCCACAAAGCTGGCTGTGGTCACACACACCTCTGATCCCACCTCTTGGGAGGTGGAGGCAGGAGGATCAGAACTTCAAGGCCACCCTTGTCCATATATAGTGAGCTTAAAGCCAGCCTGGATATAGAAAGCCTTATGTCAGACAAAAAGTCCACTTTACTTTCTGGCTGTTAATTTACTTCCATTCATTTATGGCTCTATTTTCACTGACTGCCCAGTGTTTTCAGCTCACGGCTTTCTAGTAAGTTCTTAGCAGGAATCTTGGATGGGTGAAGTCTGTTCTTTGCTCAAGATTGAGTGAGGGGGTGATCTCTTGCAGTTCCATACATACCAATGTAAGGCCTTTGCATTTCTGAAGAAGCAGGGTGTGGGGGAGCATAGAGATTTTGATGGAGAATACTTGAGTATTCAGGTTGGTTTGGGGAGAATTGCCATTTTAGCAGTGCTAAATCTTCTTAATCCATGAACAAAGGATGTCTTTCTGTGGATTTATACCTTCTTAATTCATTTTAGAATTCTTTTGTAGTTTTGAGTATACAATCCTTTCATCTCCTTGGTTGAATTTTATTTGAATCATGGTCTCATGCTGTAGATCAGAGCCTGAAACTCACTATGTAGCTCAGAGTTTCTCAAGTTCAACCTGGGTCCTCCACCTTAGCCTCCTGGGTGCTGGAATTACAGGCTTGAGCCCCTGTGCCTAGCTTCCTTGGTAAATATATTGATATTTTATTATTTTTTGAGTCAGAATCTCATGTATCCCAGGATGGTTTGGAACTCAATATGTAGCCTGGAATGGTCCTGAACTCATGATCTTCCTGCTTTGGCCTTGCTTGTGCTAGAATTCTAGGAGTGAGGTGCTATACCTAGTTTACTTTATTTAGTGTGTGTGTGTGTGTGTGTGTGTGTGTGTGTGTGTGTGCACATGCTTGCAGTGACATGAGCATGGAAGTCAGAGGTGGACATTGGGGGCCAATCTTCAGTCACTTATCATATTTTTTTAAGATCTATTTATTTATTATGTATACAGTTTACAGAAAAGGATACCAGATGTCATCATAGATGGTTATGAGCCACCATGTGGTTGCTAGGAATTGAACTCAAGACCTCTGGAAGAACAGCCAGTGCTCTTAACCTCTGAACCATCTCTCCAGCCCACTATCTTATTTTTTAAGACAGTACTTTCCACTAAATTTGGAGCTCACTGATTTAAACAGACTAGCCTGCAAGCCTCGGGAATGCTCCTGCCTGCCTTTGCTAGTACTGGGATTATAGATGTACACTGCCATGCTGGCTTCCATGTGGGTGCTAGGGATTAAATTTTTAGGTTCTCATGCTGTGTGGCGAGTACTCGACTGACTGATCCATCTCCTCAGCTCCCTCATTTTGTTCTTGCTGATGGTGTTGTAAGTAGGATTGTTTCCTGAATGTTCACAGCTAGTATACACAAATCCAATTTGAGTCAGGGAGGAGGCTCAGTAGGAGAAAGTACTTGATGCACAAGCATGGTGAGCTGAGTTTGATCCCTGGAGCCCATGTCAGGGTAGAAGGAAGAAGCAGCTCTGCAGTTTCCCTCTGACTTCCACAGGTGCCGTGGAACACATCCCCTCCCCCACTGACATATGTCATGCGCTTACACACAGTAGCAAACTTAAAACATTTTTTTTTTTAATTGAAAAAAGTATTGAGGTTGGTTGAGACAGCTTATCAGGTAAAGGTGTCTGCTGCTGAACCTGACAATCCAATCTCATCCCTGAAACTTACACAGGAGAAGGAGAGAATGGCTCTTACAAGTTGTCCCTTGTGCGTTCTTCATGCATATGCCAGGCACGTGTACACACACACACACACACACACACACACACACACACACACACACAATGTAACTTTAAACTTTAGCCCAATGCCAGATGCTAGTTCTGACTCTTCAGATTGTTGGTCAGGGGCCTCTGTAGTCACCAGAACATTACAGGCCACTGCCATTACTCCTGCTTATCTCCCAGAACTTGATTGGTGTTGATTTTTTATGAATGCCCGGCCTTAGCTTGGCTTGTTTCTAGCCAGCTTTTCTAACTTAAATTATCTCATTTCTCTTTAACTACATTTGCCTCTGGGATTTTTCCTTGTCTTTATTTTATTTATTTTTTTTTTAAACTTTATTTATTTATTTATTTGCCTTGGTGTTTGCCTGGAACTACAGACAGTTGTTAGCTGCCATGTGGGTGCTGGGAATCGAACCTGGGTCCTCTGGGAGAGCAGACGGTGCTCTTAACCGCTGAGCCATCTCTCCAGCCCCCCCTTGTCTTTATTTTTATATGCCTTCTTTTCCTTCTTACCCTGTGGCTGGCTGTGTAGCTGAGTGGTTGGTTTTCTTGATCCTCCCTATGTTTCTCCTCCTGTTTATTCTCTCAGCAGCCTAGCTATTGGCCATTTAGCTCTTTATTAGACCAATCAGGTGTTTCAGGCAGGCAAACTGACACAGATTTACAGAGTTAAACAAATGCAACATAAAAGAATATAACACACTTTTGCATCATTAAACAATTATTCCACAGCATAAACAAATATAGCATATTTTAAACTAATGTCCCACATCACTTGATGGTAGGACCCTATAGCTAACGACACCCATACTTGAGTCACAGAGATCAAGCTGGTGTTGACTTGGAAGCTTTATCCTTAATAGCTAGGTGCCAGAATATTAGAAGGTGCTACGCACATTATGTGGGGAGACAAGTCATCAATAGTTTTACCCAGCTGTAAACACTGCAAGCTACAATAACTACTGTCCTGGAAACATATGTTTACTGGTATAATAGTGGCATAGCCATTATGGAAGTAACCAGCCACTTTCTGTTTGGACTTAAGGCCTGTTCCACAAGACAGACTCATGCCTGGTACCTTTAACTATGCCAAGAATTTCTGGGTAGGTCCTGTTAGTATTTCGAGCGTGAAAAGAACTCACCAGCATGCCACCAAGGGAGCCATGTTAGGTTTATTAAGGAGGGGGAGGGGGGAGGGGAAGAGAGGAAGGAGAGAAAGGGAGTATGGAGCAGAGAGGAAGAAAAAAAGAGAAAGTCCTCCACGTGGTTGGAGATTTTAAAGGGTAGGCACTCGCTTATGTCATAGGCTTTGGAACTTTGGAGTGAGCCCCTGCAGGTGGGGGCGTGGCCTCAGCAACATAATAACCTAATAGGTCCCAGGCTCTAGGGAAGAACTTCCTGCTGTCATTCTGCTACATGAACATAGTATTAGAGCTCACTAAGCGCTCATTCTTATATCTATGGATTAGATCATCTGTCTGTCAACTCTCATCAGAGAAGCTTCTTTGTACTGTAGATGGTGACTCCTGCGGAGACCCATGACTGGCCAATGTGCAGAGACTAAGAGACTGGAGTGCTCGGCCCTAAATTAGTCATCAGTATTATATGCCCTATTCCCGAAGCTCAGGAATAACAATGGGAAAGGGGACATAAAGATAAAGAGCCAGAGGTAGTGGGTAATCGAAGCAGACTAGTGTTTTTAGACACGAGAAGGTGGTTAGACCCCAGGATTCACAGCAGCTGTAACTGCATGTACAAGAACTGTACATGACGGAGCCAGCCGGAAGCTCAGCATGGATTGGCAGGGACTCGGGGAATCTCAGCCTTAGCTCAGGAGCTATTGGCAATTGATGGCTGCTGAGCAGGGGACAGTCGGTTTGCTTCAGAGATGCAACCTTTAGGAAGGTGCCCATGCTCCGGGGGGTGTTCCAACACCTATGTACACATGCATGCAGCACTAAATGAACTCAGGGGGTTAAAAAAGTGAGCCCATGATGTTGGGAGCAAAAATGGTGGTGAGGGATGGGGAAGCCCTTGGAGGGAAGGGCATGGGATGCATTTGACTAATACACATTATTTGGATATATGAGATTCTCAAACACAACACAACACAACACACACACACACTTCTTTTGAGCCAGGGTCTCACTATGTAACTGCCTGGTCTAGAACTTGCTATGTACGTCAGATTTTTCTTGAAATCCATGGTTGAGACTAATGGCATACAAACACACACTATATTTTAAAAATCTTGAAAAAAGAAATACAGTTGACTTTATACATTGATCTTACATGTTTTGCAACTTCAATAAAAGTATTCATTAGTTTTAATGCTTTTTCTAGATCTTTAGCAGTTTCTGCATATAAAATCATGGTGTCTGCAACTAAAGATAAAGAACTCTCTTTTAATTTGAATCCTTTTTTTTGCCTAATTACTCTGGGTAGGACCTATTTATTTATATTTATTTATTTATTTATTTATTTATTTATTTATTTATTTATGAGACAGGTCTCTGTACGTAACTCTGGCTGTCCTGGAACTACATTAATGACCAGGCTGGCTTTGAACTCACAGAGAGCCTCATACCTCTGCCTCCTGGGTGCAGGGATTGAAGGTGTGCATCACACCCAATTGGCTAGGACTCTTAGTACAATCTTGTATGAAAATATTCCTGGTCTTAGTAGAAAAGCTTCCATCTTTCACTGCTGCATGTCAGCTGTGGGCTTCATCATTTAGAGACGGTGCATTTTATTCCTAGTTTGTTGAGTATGTATTTTTTACATGTATTTATTTGGGGAGGGGATAGTGGGCACATGGTAGCTCACAGGCATTGCTTCTCTCTTTCCACCATGTGGGTCTTAGGATTAGAACTCAGGTCCTCAGGCTTGGTGGCCTTTACCTGCTCAACCATCTCATAGCTCCTGTGTGGTCCCTTGAAGGGGCTGATGGATTTGGTTTGTTAGGACTTTGTTGAGGGTTTTCGCATCTTTATCCTAAAAAATTACTGATCTGTTGTCTTCTATTCTTGTGATATTTTGGCCAGGCACTAGTAGGCCCCACATTTACGGACTGAGTTGGGAAGTGTTCTCTGAGAGTACGTCCCCTTTATCTAGGGTCCCTAGCCTTCCAGCACCTCCTTCTTTGGTATTCCTGCTTCTTTGTTTATTTTTGTGTACCTGATCTTCTTACGAGTGGGGAGTGACAGAAAATGAGGACATGGCCATGCCTAGGTATGGCTGAGGAGAGAGTTTTTATTGTAGATTTGAGGTAGAGCGCAGCCAGAGGCATCTGGAGGGGTCCAGACTGAACCCAGCCGTGAGAGGAGAGAGAACGGGAGAGCACTGAGGAAGAGAAGAGAGAGGCTAGGGTACTAAGAGAGCAGCCATGGGCCTAGAGCCAAGAGTGAGCCAGCCAGGAGCGAGGAGAGGCGGCTGAAGACAACAAAGGTTGAAGGAGAGCATCCCAGTCACTGAGAGAGTTAGAGCGGGTTTGTGTGTGTGTGTGTGTGTGTGTGTGTGTGTGTGTGAGAAGTGCTGGCCAAAGCCACAAGTACCCAATGATTTTTGGGACCTGATAAAGAAATTTTTTTTTTAAGATTTATTTATTATGTATACAGTATAGAGAAGAGAGTACCAGATGCCATCATAGATGGTTGTGAGCCACCATGTGGATGCTGGGAATTGAACTCAGGACTTCTGGAAGAACAGTCAGTGCTCCTAACCTCTGAGCCATCTCTCCAGCCCCTCAGGGCTTCCTTCTGTCTGGTTTCTATCAAGCCTGTCATGGCAGCAGTGTGGCCAAGCTGCCCTGGGTCTGTACTTGTTGCGTCTTCACACTGCCTGTCTTTTCATTTGGAATCATTTTCTTCCTGATTGAAAAATTTACGATAACATTTCCCTTCTTTGTTTCAATTTTCTTTTCTTTTATTTTTTTTAAAGATTTATTTATAATGTATACAGTATACAGAAGAGGGCACCGGATGTTATTATAGATGGTTGTGAGTCACCATGTGGTTGCTGGGAATCGAACCCGGGTCCTCTGGAAGAACAGTCAGAGCTCTTAACCTCTGAGCCACCTCTCCAGCCCCTCTTTGTCTCAGGTTTCATGTTGACATATGGCTGAGGATTTCTCAGGACCCTTTGCCCTTGGTGGGCTCCTAACTCCAATAGGGGTCACCTGGTTCCTCAGCCACTGGGTCAAGGAGGAAAGATTTTCAGTGCAGGGCTCTCTCTACATTTCTGAATGGCAGGAACTTAACCTTGATGTCTGCTTTGTATTTCTCTAGTGCCTTCACAAAGGAGTTCCATTAATATTTCAGCCAAAACTTTTCCCGCTAATTTTTATCTCAGCGTATGTATATGTTCCACTGTGCGCATGTAGCACATGTGCATGCCCACGAAGGTCAGAAGAGGGCACTGGCTTTCCTGGTGCTGGAGTTACAGAATGTTATGAGCCACTCAACATGGGTACTGGGACCAAATTCAGGTCCTCTGGAAGAGCAGTAGGGGCTCTTAACCTTTGAACCATCTTTCCAGACTCTTAACAGTTGCTTTAAATTGAGAAGGTATTCTTTGTAATAAGGATGTATCACTATTAAGATTAAAAAGGTGTTTTCATATTATTATTATTAATAATAATTTATTTTGAGACAGAGTCTTATGTCACCCAGGCTGGCCTCAAATTTACTGTAGTACTGAGGATAACTTTGCATTTCTGATTCTCCTGCCTTCTTTCTTAAATGCTGAGATTACAGGTATATACTAGTATGCCCAGTTTATGTGGTGTTATGGGTCAAATCTAAGGCTTCAAACATACCGACTGAGGTACACACAGAGGCAGCCCATTACATAGCTACTTTTTGACTTGGTACTTTTAGTGGATAAGAATGTTCAGTGGGTGTGGAACGCAAAGACAGAATTCCCTCATGTCTTTTTTGTATTATTTTTTTTTATTGCAAATGCCATGACATAGCTATATGCTTGTCTGTGGAAATGTATACATAAAAATATACTCAGAGCAGACAAAAACATCAAGGAATACATGGGAGTTTTTCTTTTTAATTCTTAGGAAGAAGTTAAGAAAATTCTCATCAGCTCTATAGTAAGCCTTACATTGTGACATATATACCTATATTTAATTCAGTTTCTAGTGCTGTGATAAAGACAGGAACCAAAAGCAATTTGGGGAAGAAAGGATTTATTTGGGTTACAGTTTATCATCAGGGCAAGCAAAGACAGATATTTGTGGGCAGGAATTGAAGCAGAAAGAAGCCATGGAGGATTTTTCGTTTGTTTGTTTTGTTTTTGAGACAGGGCTTCTCTGTGTAACCCTGGCTGTCCTGGAACTTACTTTGCAGACTAGGCTGGTCTCAGTCTCACAGAGGTCCATCTGCTCCTGCCTCCTAAGTGTGGGATTAAAGGTGTGTGCCACCATTGTACGGCTGATGGAGGAATGTTTAGCCTTCCTTCCTTCCTTCCTTCCTTCCTTCCTTCCTTCCTTCCCTTTCTTCTCTCTCCCTTCTCCTCATCCTTCTTTTTGGGAGGTTTTCGTTTGTTTGTTTGTTTGTTTGTTTTGAGACAAGGTTTCTCTATGTATTCCTGACTCTCCTGGAACTCACTCTATAGACCAGGCTGTCCTAAAACTCAGAGATTTGCCTGCCTCTGCCTCTTGAGTGCTGGGATTAAAGGCATGAGCCACTACTGCCTGGCTATAGCCTGCTTTCTTATACAACCCAGGACCACCTTGTTGTGTGACAAACCTTTTCTTGGGGTGGTGTAGACACTTACCCCAGGCAGAAAACCCATAACAAACCAAAGTATGGTTACCACTAAAGTCCAACTTGGTAAATTAATACTTTTTATTGGAGTTACTTACTGGAGTATGGGTGAGGATTAGAAATGACTCTAAGATAGCTGCATCACTAATGCCCACCCAGCATGGGTGACAGACAGCTCATAAAGGCTGGGGGCCTGAGGCACACTGCACAGCCTGCAGGCTTCTCCACAATTTGGAGAGTGTCTTTTCAGGTGCCTCAGGTGGTCTAGCCTCTGCTAGACAGTGTGGCTGTTTCTACTTTTTTCAAGCAGCAGGTCTAGCCTAAGAGTCTTGGCAGCTTTCCTTGTCTGAGAGTCTTATTATTTCTCTGGTAGTGGGGGGGGGGGCTAATGAGTCTGGTCAGTTTCAGGTACTTCCTGAAGCTATCTATTTTGAGTTGCTTACCTTCCTGCTTAAGGAACTTCCCCGAAGGATGAAATGTTTTAATATTGGAGGAAACTGTTCCACAATACACCTACTCACAAGTCCAACTACCCACAATGAGCTGAGCCTTCCCACATTAATCATTAATTAAGAAATACAGGACAATCTGATGGGGGATTTTCTCAACTGAAGTTTCCTTTTCTCAGATGACTCTAGCTTTTGTCCAGTTGACAAAAAGTCTAGCCATCATATCTACAATGCCAGCATTTGGAAGGCTGGGGCAGGAGAATCTCAAGGTTGAGGTCAGCCCTCAGCTATGTGGTGAGCTGTGCAATGTCTTTCTCCTTCTCTCTCTCTCACACACACAATCACCTTGCAGCAGTAATTTTCACTTTATTTCTGTGGTATATGGACACCCTACATAAAGTACAGGTTCTTTGTTAAAGTAATGCTAAAATCGAGAAATGTGGGGCAGTGCACATGAAATCTGTCCTTAGGGAATCCCTGTACACACGAGCATGCTCTAAGCTTTGAAGTGTGAAATAAATTTGCTGGACTATAATGTTCTTTTATGAATGTATGTATTTTAGAAAATACATGTTCCCATGTCATGGGATACTAATATCCCATAGTAAAATATGAAGGAACACTGCCTAGAGCAAACCCCAACTCAAATTTTCCCATAGTTGAAATGCTACCTAGGGCCTCTCCAACAGGGCTTCTCCAAGGATATTCCTTAAGTGTTTATGCCAGATGGTGAACTTAGAGGGCTTGAGCCCTTCTGTGAGTGAGAGGTTAACAAAAGACAGAATTTGGGGGTACAGCCACCCATCTCCACCTCTTTGCCTAGGTTCTCTTTGTGCCAACCCAGATCAGTATGGATCTCCCATGTGTGCTGGTGGTCACTGATTTTTGATTTCATAAGATCAAACTCCTTACTTGACCTACTTCTGGGAGGTCTTTTTGACCTCACTCTGTGCTGGTGAGAGGAAAAGAATATGCTGGTGGAATATACAGAGCTTCTCAGGAGCCCAGAGGCCTAGGTCCAAGTCCTGGTGCTAGGTGAGCTTGGGAGGGCTATGGAAGCATGGGTTTTGATGTCAGACCCATTGGGCCCTCCCACTTCGTTTGCACACCACCCTGCCTTCCTACCCTTCAGGTTTCTTACCTTGTGGCAAGGAGCTATGATAATGCATGTTAGACACAATGCCCAGAGCAGAGCAGGGTGCTGGCAGACTCAGCTAATCAGAGCCCTTCACTGAATTTGGAGAAAGACTTTCATGTTGCTTGTGAATCAAATAGACTTAAATGCAAAAAGTTTTGTAAATTCTTGAGATGAGGCAGTAGCTGGGCAGGTTTATTCCAATACTGCCCCAGTGCTGCCTCATTCTATCTGCCTGGGCAGGGCAGGGCAGGGGGTGTGGACCACACCAGCCTTCTTCACTACTCTCAGGCAGAACCATTTCTCCATGACAGAACATTGGTAAGAAGATGTCCTGCCAGCAGTTCATTGCCAACTTGGACCAGCTGAACGATGGCCAAGACTTTGCCAAAGACCTGTTGAAGGTATTGTCTGTTAAAGGACCTCATGCCCCTTGCCTTGCCCCACATGAATGAAGTAAAAGTCTGTCCCACTAAACCTTGACATTCTAGACCCATAACAGTGCAGCCAGGGCCCCATCACTCTGGGACAGAGCTGGAGACTACTTAGTTCCTCAGCTTTCTGTTCTGTGTTTTCCAAGCCAGACGATGAGGCTCCTTCATGCTGAGTTTAGTGTTCCTACCACCACCATTTCCATTACAGCAATAGCTATCAGGGCCACCAGTTGTTATGGCTGCCACCCATGAACACTACTACTACCATGCCACTGCCACCACCATAGCACCACTACCACATCATCACCATACCACCACATCACCTCCATACCACCACTATATCACCACCATACCACCACCACATCACCACCATACCACCACCACATCACCACCATACCACCACCACACCACCACCACATCACCACCATACCACCATCATACCACCACCACATCACCACCACATCACCACCATACCACCACTACCACATCACTACCATACCACCACCACCATACCACCAGCACATCACCACCACCATCATAAACACAGGGAAAGGCTCACTCATTCCTCCATCACCAGCAATGAAAGAAATTAGTTTTCCTTTGAGGCTGAGTCCCAGGGTGAAGTTTTGGCCTTGGATAAAGAAGGGTAAATTTATTTTGGGGGTATGTATAGATGATGAGTTCATTTTTAGATAGTTCTTTAATATCCTTATGGTGCTAGAATGGTGACTCTAAAGGAAGTCATGTACAATATTATGTGCCAGTTGCAGAAACTAAAAGAGAACACTGTCTCTACCCCTTTTTGCTATAATCATCTGCTTCACCATCAGTAAGTACCTGTTGAGAACACATCTTTAAGATCAATCCAGGTGGTGGTGGCACACCCCTTTAATCCTAGCACTATGCCAGTACTTGGGAGGCAGACACAGGTGGATCTCTGAGTTCAAGGCCAGCCTGGTCCACAGAGAGAGTTCCAGGAGAGCCAGAGATACATATAGAAACCCTGTCTCAAACAACAACAAAGTTTAATTCATTACCCATCCCTTCACTTTGCATTTATTTACCTATTCTTTACCTACTTCACCATCTACCTACACATTCCTCATGCATGGATGCACCCATCTACTTACCCACATAACCATTACATGCCCATACCTATGTACCTGCTCATTCACCCTTTGCCAGTTCCTGTACCCCCCAAAGCTCCCCCCCTTTTTTTTGAGACAAGGTCTCGTGTAGTTCAGAATGGCTTTCAACTCACTATGTAACTGAAGGTGACCTCCAGCTTCTGGTCATCTTGCCTCTACTTTCCAAGTGCTGAGGTTACAGGATGTACCACCATGCTGCTTTCATATGGTTCTAGGCATCCAATCCATGACTTCACAAACACTAGGTAAGCAATCTATCGAACAAGCTACCTCTCCAGCCCTCCAAACACTCACATACCAACCATTTATAGAACCATCCATTTTGACATCCATCCATTTACTTCCCAGCATCCCATCCATCCACCCATCCTGTGACACTGTAGACTGTGTTGAGGATTCCGTAGTGGAACAAGATCAACATTGTTGACCCTGGGAAGCTTACAACCTCCTGGACAGACAGAAAGTAATGGTCGCATAACAAAACAACACCTATCTGTACACCCACTATCCACGTGTTTATTCATCAACTGCCATCAAACAAGTATGAGTCAAGCTTTGGCCGTTAACACAGAGGTGCTCCCTTGCCACAGCCTCACTGCTGGGGAGACTCAGGGGTTTCTCTGACTCCCTCCCTAACTTCTCTCTCCCCGTTTTCTCTGCCCTGATCCAGACGCTTTACAACTCTATCAAGAATGAAAAGCTGGAATGGGCCATGTAAGTAGTGATGAAGGGTGTGGCTATGTGAGACTTGTTACCAGGAGAGGGAGTGACTGGGCAGGCATGCAAGAGCACTATCCATGGTGCTGATTATCATAGCCCAGGCCCCTGACAACCCCTACCCAGCTGGGCAAACACCCTTACCGGTTCATTTTCTGACTTGATTACAGCTGTGCGATGTTTACATTGTTGAAGATTAGATTCAACCATGAATTTAGTTCTATGAATGTCTGTGACTGGTTTCTCTGTACTGAGGGTATTGTGACTTCCTGATTAGTGTTGGCCTTTTTCCTTCTGGGAAGTTGGAGGACAGAGGCAGTATGAAAAAGTTTGGGTGGTGACTGCTTCTGGGTGAATTCTTCCCTTATAAAGGCTGTGCTCAACCATCAGCAAAGAAGGATGGAGATGTTGCTGGTTGCTAAAGTTGTGAGAGCCTCTGGGGCTGTCCCATAGCTGAGCTCCCCAGGGAAGATTGTGCCTTTAGGTGTGTGTAGAGGCCCAGATCTCAGGGACTAACCCTGCTGAGAAGTACGGGCACTGGTCTAGCAGGGCTCCCTCGGTAGGCCTGGACTTCAGGGGCTTGCCCCATGGATTTTTAGCATGTTGACATGGTGTGTGCAGTAGCTTCAGTCTGCAGGGGCCGAGTGCTCCTGGGGCTGGAGATAAGAAGGAAGACTGGGGGAAGGAGATGTGAAGAGTCTCCAGCTCTATGTTAAAAGTGAAGATTAAGGGGCTGGAGAGATGGCTCAGTGGTTAAGAGCACCGTCTGCTCTTCCAGAGGACCTGGGTTCGATTCCCAGCACCCACATGGCAGCTAACAACTGTCTGTAGTTCCAGTTCCAGGCAAACACCAAGGCAAATAAATAAATAAATAAATAAAATTTAAAATTAAAAAAAAATGTGAAGATTAGTTGAAGGACCCTAAATCAAAGATCAGACATCAGACGTCAGGACTGGAGATGAAGGGAGGAGTCGTATCCCTGGAGCGGTATATTCTGAAATCTCTTGTCTCCAACCTTGATGCCAGAGGGGTGGCTGGTAGAAAAGGCTGTGGCAGGGGGCGGGGGCAAGGCCTCTCAGGAGGTGGCTCTCAGGTCTGGTACCTTCCTAGTGATGAGAATGAGCTGAGAAAATCGCTGTCTGAGCTGGTGGATGACAAGTTTGGGACAGGCACAAAGAAGGTGACTCGGATCTTGGATGGTGGCAATCCATTCCTGGATGTCCCGCAGGCCCTCAGCGCTACCACCTACAAGCATGGCGTGCTGACCCGGAAGACCCATGCTGACATGGATGGCAAGAGGAGTGGGTATCAGGCTGGGGGCGGGGCCTGGGAGGGCTGGGGGCGGGACCTGGGAGGGGTGCTGGTGTAGGAGGGACCCACCCTTGGCATTCCTTTGGGGACACACATACAGGTGGACATGCAAGGGATGACAGGATAGGGCTTCACTGAGGCAGAAGGTTGTAGGCACACGACCTGTGCTTCTCCTCCCCCCAGCACCCCGTGGGAGGCGTGGCTGGAAGAAATTCTATGCGGTGCTCAAAGGGACTATCCTGTACCTGCAGAAGGTGAGAGGGAGGCTGCTTTAGAGCCCTCACCTAGAAAGGGCTGGCTCAGTCTCATCCACACCCTGCCTGTGGTACCAGAACTGGGGCCCAGAGAAGAGCTCGGGATGTGTATTAAGGATCTGACCTGGGCTCACCCAGGAGCTTTGAGGGTTTTGGGAAATGGACCCTGAAATGCCAAATGGATTAGTGTTAAGCCTCTGGGACCAACTGGCATGTGAGGGGAAAGTGCATGCAGGGATACCTTGGGGTCTGGGAGGGTGGAGGTAATACAGAGGAGGATGGGAAAAAAGGGGGGAAATGAGAGCGGAATGCATGGGGCAGTAAGCATAGCCTGGAGTGACACAGCCTACCTCACTCAGGATGAATACAGGCCTGACAAGGCTCTGTCTGAGGGTGACTTGAAGAATGCCATCCGTGTGCACCATGCTCTGGCCACCAGGGCTTCTGACTACAGTAAGAAGTCCAATGTGCTCAAGCTGAAGACAGCAGACTGGCGGGTCTTCCTCTTCCAGGCGCCGTAAGTAGAGCAGAGACTCTGGGCCTGTACTTCAGCCCTGAAAGCTCCATTCTCCCGGTCTCAGGACAGACACCTCAGCGGCATGTGCCTGTCAGCTGCAGACATGCTGTGTCTGCTTGTCACAGATCAATAGCTGCTTTGAATCTCCCAGAGCAGGGGTTTTGGGTATGGTTCTCTCTGTCACCTGGAAGCTGGGCAGAGACGCCAGCTCCTTGCCTCTATCGTAGCCCCACAGAGTCAGCCTGGGTCTAAGAAGCTTGCAGAGGCTGCAGGTGCACCCCAGAGTCCTGATGATTGGGCTGATAGACCCGACTCAACCCTTGATGGACTCTCTCTACTTTTTACATGCAAGGTCTTGTTTCTGCTGCACCCCATCCTCTGTGACTAGAGATGGGGGTTTTCACATGTTAGATAAGCTTCCTGTGAAGGAGACTAGTGTATGAGGACCGGGAACCAGGTGGGAACGCTGGGCACAGACAGAGGTTTGCTCACTGTTGCTGACCCTGGAGCGCATAGTCAAGACCAGAGCAGGGTTATTTCATGCGAGTCCAGATGGGAGTTCCCTACCCAGTTCTGACCAGTCTGCCCACCCACCTACCTCCTCCCTCCCTCCTTCTCTCTTGCCATTCTTACCTAAGTATCTGGGCTTCCTCCACCAGGCTTCATGCTGAATGCCAGGGTGGGGGAGGCCTGGAGGTCCTATTATGAGAATCTGGAGCCCTTTACATCCTCTTTGGTCCCCAGGAGCAAGGAAGAAATGCTGTCCTGGATCCTGAGGATCAACCTAGTGGCCGCCATCTTCTCTGCACCTGCCTTCCCAGCAGCCGTCAGCTCCATGAAGAAGTTCTGCCGACCCTTGCTACCCTCCTGTTCCACTCGCCTCTGCCAGGTACAAACTCTGGGGTTAGTCACTGGGCGTCAGTACAGCTTTTTTTCTGGGTCCTGTGGCCCTGGACTGAGGGACACCAAGGAAGAAGAGATATTCTACTACCCCATCCTCCATCACAGGTGAGGAACTGAGACCCTTACATAAACAGCACACAGAAGCCTGGCAGTGCTGTGCCGGGTGACATGGGCAAGCTTCCCTGTCAGCCGTGCAGTGGCAGGGCTGTATGGGTGTGACTGTGGGTCTGTGGCATGAATTGAAAGGCTTTATGTGTCAAAGGGACAGGTGAGACTTGGCTGACCCTTCATCCTGCACTCTACTTGACTGTTTAAAAATGTATTTATTTATTTTATGTGCATGCATGTGCAGGTGTGTGTACGTGACATATATATATTTGTGCATGTGTGCATTGTATGTATGTGTGCATGTGTGTGTGAATGTCACATCCTGTTTAACATTATCTTTAGTTTTGTTAATTTTCTTATAAGTGACATAGTTTTAGTTTTCAAAATTTATGTATAGTGTTGCTGTGTGAGTTTATCTGCACAACATGCATGTAGGTGCCCACAGAAGCCAGAAGAGGGCGTTAGAGTCCCAGGAACTGGAGTAACAGGCAGTCATGAGCCACCTAGTGAGGGAGCTGGGACCTGAACCTGGGTCCTCTTCAAAAGCAATAAGTGCTCTTTACTGCTGAGCCATCTCTTCAGCTTCTGCTATTCCATTCATGACGGAATAAAACTTTATGTGTATATACACTAGACTTTCTGAATCCATTTATCTGTTGATAGACAACCAGGCTAATTCTGTCATTCAGCTGTTAAGAATAGTGTTTGGACCCACAGTCCCACAGAAACACACAGACAATTATATTAATTTTATGCTGACTGACCTAGGGCCCAGGCATATAATTTGCTAGTGCTCACTCTCAGTCTAACCCAACTTGTTCAGCTGTGCGGCTCGGTACCTTTTCTCAGAGCAGTATTTCCTCTGCATCTTTTGGCAGCTCCAGAGACTCTGGCATCTGTGTCTGGCTTCTGTCTCTGCTCTGAGATGTTCCTGAGTTTTCTTAGCCTGGTAGCCCCGCCCACTCTTCCTGTTTGCCTTTGGCCAATCAGCTTTTATTAAACTCATAGGCGGGACAAATATTTACATTACCAGCATAATGCCATTACAGAATAGTGCTGGACACATGGGTGTGCAGGTCTTGCTGTGCTGTGCTGACTTGGATTCCTTTGCGTATATTCCCAGGAATCATACAGTTGGAGCATATGGTAGTTTCTTTTTACATTTTATTCATTTTTTGGTGTGTTTAGTGTGTTGGGCGTGGATGACATGCGGATGTCAGAGGACAACATGTGGAGTCTGCTCTCTCAGCCACCATACGTAGGTTCTGGGGTCTAATGCAGGCTTGCTCAGCAGTCAGTTTACCCACAGTTTACAATCAGTTTACCTTGGAGGTCTCCTCTATTTTTAGTTTTTTGATGAGTCTCTATCTATAGTTTCCTCAGTAATGTACTTACTAATTTACAGTTTTACTCAGTGTGTGAGGGCTCCATTCCTTCTGGGTCTTTCCAGGCATTTGTGTCCTACTTTTCTTATAAAAACACTGTTTTGAGACTTCATTTATTTTATTGTATGTGTTGGAGTATTTTATCCTGCATGTATGTCTGTGTACTATGGGTGTGCCTGGTACCTGCAGAGGCCAGATAATGGTACAACATCTTCAGGAAATGGGGTTGCAGATGGTTGTGGGTGCTGGCAATTGAACCCAGGTCTTCTGTGTGAGAGAAGCCAATGCTCTTAATCATGGAGTCCCCTCTCTAGTTCCTATTTTCACTTCTTAGAAGCCATCCACTGTTGACATTTGTCTTAGGATGACTATTGCTGCAATAAACACCATGACCAAAAGCAAGCTGAGAGAAAAGGGTTTATTTCACCCCCAGTTCCATAGACCAGTCCATCATCAAAAGCAGTGAGAACAATAACTCATGCAGGGCAGGAACCTGGAGGCAGGAGCTGATGCAGAGACCATGGAGGAGTGCTGCTTACTGGCTTATTCCCCATGGCTTGCTCAGCTGCTTTCATACAGAATCCAGAACCACCAGCCCAGGGATGGCACCACCCACTACGAGCTGAGCCCTTCCCTATCAATCACTGTTTAAGAAAATATCCTGCATCTGCATCTTGCTAAAGCATTTTTTCAATTGAGTTTTGTGTTTCCCTCCTTTTAGATAACTCTAGTATGTCTCAAAGATGTAAAACTAGCCAGGACACTATCCTTTTCTTATCTTTAAATACTTTAGTTATATTGTTATGGAAACCCCATTTCACTAACACTACAGATTTTCAGGGTATTTTGGACAGGAAAGGATAAAGGATGGACCAAGGTTTGAGAACAGAGAGCTGGCAAGTTCCTTCTTCAGCCATCGGCCCCTTTCCTATCAGGGCCTTTGTCTCCACAGAACTTCAGGGCATTCATTCCGTGTCTGTGTGGAGCTCCTGTGTGTGTGTGTGTACAGTGAACACAGACATACCATGCACAAACACATTACATGAGCACACATATGCACACATGCATCCCTGTATACCTGCACCACAGGTGTATCCACACATCCATGCATGCAGACTGCTCACAGGGGCTTCCTCACTGTGGCGAGTGGGGTTTGTGTGCCCTGGCCTGTCAGTGACAATGTCTCAGTCTACCTTTAGGTGTGATCTGAATCTGCAATTATCATGCAATCCAAGAATGGTTGTGAGATGATGTATGTGCTGTACAGAGGTAGGGATAACGGGGCCAGGCTGAGCCTTGGCCCAGAATGATTGAGTGCACATGTGGAATTTTATGCAAGAGGTTGTGATGGTGATATGTATTTCACAATGTGTGTACTCACATGCGAACCTAAAGTTCTCTTATCTCCTGAGCCTGCTGGGCACTGATGGGAGAGCTGATGTCCTTGTGAGGAGGGAGGAAAGAACATTCATGTCTAGAGCCTACCTCTGCACCTACGTGTGAACTTGAGGACTGAACTTGAGTTTCACCCTTTGGTGAAACTGCTTCCAGGGTGATGAGGTTAGCCCATCCCTGTGACATTCCAGACCTCACAGACCTGGGCTTGTCTTTGCAGGAGGAGCAGCTGCGGTCTCATGAAAATAAGTTGAGGCAGGTGACTGCCGAGCTGGCTGAGCACAGGTGTCGCCCAGTGGAGAGAGGCCTCAAGTCCAAGGAAGCCGAGGAATACCGGCTGAAGGAACACTATCTCACGTTTGAGGTAGGTCCTGGGAGGTGGATGGCAGAGGTCAAATCTGAGGCAGAGGAGGAAGTCGGCCCCACCCTCCACTTCCTGCCACCAGCATCCACATGCCAGGGACTCCAATTTGACACGCCTCTATTGTGGGGCTCTCTTAGGCAGGTGTAAGCCACAGTGTCCACTGGCCACCTTGCACAGTCTGGCTGTCAAATGTTGATCAGTTTTGCCTATGCCTGGGTCTCTCCAGGAACTTCTATTGCCTACTCTGCAAGGTGCAAATAGAGATGATGGCAGCTGTATCGGGATCTCTCTGGGTGAGGACTGGTTCACCTTCCTGTCAATGCTGTAAAAGGGTGTCTATGACTATACCCATTTGACAGAAAGGTAAACTGATGCTCAGAGAAGCTGGAGTACTGGCCGGAGGTGACACATTTAGAAAGAGCCAGGACCCAGGACCCTAACCAGGTGATGGCTGCAGCTCTGGCATCTGACTCTTCTCTTATGGGTCTTGATGTGGGAGGGGAGGACGTGAAGCTTGGTAGGTAGAACTGGGAGAAAAGACGCCCCTGATGGTGGAGAAGACCCTGAATCTCAGAGCCCAGGGGCTCAGAGACCACAAAGTCCCCTTCTAAATGGTGACAGCAAAGTTCATCCCTGCTAAGGGTTGTCTTTATGAACACATCTATTGTTTCACATCGTCACCAGCACTGGGCATTTGGAAATGTATTAATCTTCATTGACCCCACAAGTTTAACAATCATGGTCTCATTAGTATTTTATATTATTAATTAAAGTATTTCTTTTTATTTATGTGTACCTGTATATGTTCTGCACACTTGTTTGTTGATGCCTGAAGGCCAGGAGACAGGATCCCCTGGTGCTAGAATTATAGGTTATTGTGAGTTGCTGAATATGGATGCTGAGAACTGAACTCTGGTCCCCTGCATGAGCAACCAGCTCTCTTAACCACGGAGCCATCCCTTCAGTCCCCAAATTTTAAAACTTTTAATTGTGGCAACATATAATAAATTGTGCTATCTTGATTGCTTTTAAGTGTAGCTTAGTAGTGATTACACACATTGTACCCAGTCTTCAGACTTCTCTGTCTCCCCAAAGGGAAGCTTTATGCTCATTGAATATAGTCTTCTTATCCTGCAAAGCAAAGATGTTTTAAATATCAGTACAGTCCCATTTATCTTTTTTTTTGTCTTTATTGCTCATGTCTTTCCTGTTATATCTAAGAAATTATTGACATTATCTGGATTTTCAAGGTATAAGTGAGAAGCTGGGCATGGTGTGCCCTGACAGTAATCCCAGTACTCAGGAAGGATCATTGCAAGTTCAAGGTCAGTCTGGGTTGCAGAGGTCCAGGCCAGCCAGGGATATGTAGTGAGTGAGATTTATGTGGATGTAGTCTGCCTATTTTTATTGGCTAGTCTGTTTCCTTTTTATCATGGCAAGAGCTTCCTGCATGGCCCAGAAGCAGGCAGTGCCGTGCTTTCTGAGTGTTCTAAGATGGACCTCTCCAGTCCATCTTCGTTTGTCACATCTCTTTGACTTTGTTTTGGCTTTTGTCTGCCTTTTTCCCAGAAAAGCCGTTATGAGACCTATATCCACCTCCTGGCCGTGAAAATCAGAGTGGGCTCAGATGACCTAGACCGGATCGAGGCTCGGCTGGCTACTCTGGAAGGGGATGACCCAGCTCTCCGGAAAACACACTCAAGCCCCGCCCTCAGCCTGGGCCACGGGCCTGTGACTGGCAGCAAAGCCCCAGAGGATTCCTCTGCATCTGATACTTAGCTGTGTGGCCATGCAGGTCCTGAGGCAGGCAAATGTCCCCAGAGGGGTCAGTGAGCACAATTCCAGCCAGAGACTGCTTGGACCAAGCTCCAGGCAGTTACCCAGCAACCAGAGGGGTATGGAGAGCCTTGTGGTCAAGGAGATGCCGTTCATGGCACTGATGATCTTCTTGCATCCTGGGCCATCTCTGGCCTAGACCTTCTGGTTGCTCTGGCTGCCCTCAAGTCATGGGGCCTTGCTTTGTAGGTCAGACATGCTCTAGGGCTGTCAACTGGAGAAGGCCATCGCTGTTGCCTCCCCAGGCCCCCTTCTCATCAAGCTTCTCCTTCATCTTTTATTTGTGAGGAGGGGTCTGAACTCCAGGTCTCAGCTTGGACACCTACCCTTTCTCCTCTCTTCTCTCAGTTGACCAGCAGTAGGTCTATGGACCACCAGCAACGCCTTCTCCTTTCTTTTTCCCAGCAACCTTTGCAACTGGTCCAGTTCTCCTGCCTCACATTGCAATAATCTGAGGCCCAACCTCGACTCAGTGCCAAGCTGATTCCACTCGCGAGTGTGAGACCACCTCTCCTTTCATCCACTGAGGCTACTCCCGCCTCTTTTTTATATGAACACAAATATATATATATATGTAAAGAACTCATTTAAAGAAGGTTTGAGAACTACTACCAATTGGAGGATGACAGCAGATGAAGGAAAAAGTTCATCTCCGAGCTCAGCCTGCTAGCAAGGAAGCCTGCCATGGGGCCCTGAGCTGCCCTGACGCTGGATGGAAAGATGAAGACCCTCTGTGTTTTTGCCTTTTCCTCGTCATGCGACTTGTGACTCACAGTCACTTTTCCAGTTGATGCTTTTGGACTAAACAGGATATGCGTGTTACCTCGGTCCCAAGGGTGTCCTGTGGGCTGAGGGCTCAGGAGCACACCTCTGTTTGTGTGAGTCTTCTTGTGAATGTGACCAAGATCTCTGAGCTGCAATGTGGCCTCTGCACAGACCTACTGGCAGGAATGTAGGACCCTCTACTTTGCTGAGCACCATCCTCCAGCAAGCCCAGGCTGGGTGATAGGGGAAGGTGGAGGAATTTGCTAATCCATGGTCTCGTGGTCTCAGAAGGGAGAGTGGCAAGTTTTCAATTACTTTCTTTTTCGTTCTTTCCTTTTTTTTTTTTTTTTTTTTTTTTTTTTTTTTTTTTTTTTTTTTTTTTTTTTTTTTTTTTTTTTTTTTTTTTTTTTTTTTTTTTTTTTTTTTTTTTTTTTTTTTTTTTTTTTTTTTTTTTTTTTTTTTGTGAATCTTTTGATTAAGGACAGCTAAGAATAGAGACATGCGTCCATCACAGGTTGACATTCTTTAAATCCTGCATCACTTAGACCAACAAGTGAATTGGAGGGATGGTCCTCTCGACATGGCCGCCATGAGCCACTCTTTCCTACAGTTTGGGCAACAGTCTGACCTCTTTGGTGACATATAAGCCTTGGGAGTAAGCCCTCATGTTTAAGGTCTGCTCCCATCCGGCGTGGGGAGGGGTGAGTATGTGGAGAGGCATAGGAGGTTTAAATCCAAATTGCTTAAATTGGATTAGCTGAAGTGTGTATTTTAACCAAACCATCTGGCCCCCTTTGTTTTGCTCAGGGGAAGTAAATAATCATTTGAATGAGATCGGAAAGGCGATTTAGGGCAGTAAAGGGATCTATCTCAGTTCTTTGTCTAGCTGCCTGAAGGTCCTTTGATTTTCAGGTCAGCGCCCCACTCTCTGTGCCATGGGGGTGGGGATGACAGCAGAGGTACAAACTCATTAGCCGCAGATGCCCGCCCGTGATCCCCCAGGCACTAGCCGTGCCTTCCAGCAGTAAAGACATTTTTTAGTTTGCTTCCTTAATTGTATAATTCTTTATTTGTAAATTATATACATGTACTACTGTACTAAAATATTATGTACATTATAAAACATACACAAAAATAGAAATTTAAAAAAAGATGAGATGAAAATAAATCTAAATCAAAGTTCTAATTTTTTTTTTTCTGCATTCTAATAGAGACCATCATGTTTCTCTTCCCTAAGCATTGCCTCTAACATTCCCCTAAGGACTAGTCAAATCCAGGGCTTGACAAAATACACTGAGTGGATTGCTCCATCTAGAGGTCCTGGGAAGTTGTCCAGGGCTCAGGAACTCCTGGTGGCTAACTCATGATAAATAGCCTTTGACCTCTTCAGTGAGGGACAACCATGTGCCATACACTGTCTTAATAGGGGATCTGGGGGAGGAGTGGTTACCATTGCCACTGAGGACTCGAGGGGGCTGTGGAAAAGACACCAGAGGTGATACTGCAGAGTAAAGAATCTGGGGAGCAGGGAAGAAAATTTGGACCTAGGAAGCTGCCCGAAATGTCCTGAGTGTTCCAGGGAACAGGTGGTGGAAGGGAAGTGCTTCAAGTGATCGCAACGTTCCTGAAAGGCCACACACTCATTTCCCCCGAGGCTGAAACCTGAGAGTCAGGGTGGGGAAGAGGGTCTCTCTGGTCAAGTATGTTCCCGAGTCCCGACCATGCTTTCCATTGACTAGTGGCTGATGGATGAACAGAGAGCTGGGACTTTTGGCAGGTATCTTAGAATCCAGGGCAGGTGATGAAGAGACAAATGGGGTCAAGTACAAGTTCACTCAGTGGTTACTCGAAGTGAACCGGGGTCATACACGGATAGGAGAGTTCACTTGAGCCAGAAAGTTAGTTTCTGAATGGAAGCCTAGAACGTAATGACTTAAAACCCTCAGGCTAAGTGAGGGCTCTAACCTGGATGTCATAAGATCTGACCAGTGGCCTTACCAAGAAGACATAGCAGTGCTTTTAGGGGCCTGTAGAGATCAGAAGTCACAGGTAACGATTACTACCCTAAGAAATCTCTCAAGGCAACAGCAATCTGAGCTAGCAGAGGGATCTAATGAGGTCATTTGCTGGGGCCTGGAAGAGGTCTGTGATCTACAGGTTTGTGTCACATTCAAGCTCAGTGATTTTTCTTTCATTTTTTTTTCCCTTTGTAATAAGGGCTCCTCAGCACCCTTCAATGAATATGACTTTACAAATTTAGACTTTCCTTAATCATCTCCTCACCGAGGTTTTGCCACTTTGTGATTCAAGGTTGCAAGGCTCAGGATTCTGTCACCAGCACCATCAAGGTGGCCATCTTCCAGACATCTGTCAGGAGCAGTGCTAGGTCTATGTGCATGTAACCTCCATAGCAGCTCACTGAGGTTTACAATTTCTTCCTCACTTCTCACTAAGCAAACTGTGGTTTGGAGAAGGCACAGAGCTAGTGAGGGCCAGAACTGGCACTCAAATTCAGTCCCTGTCATTCCTCTCTACCTCTCTGTCCTAATCCTTTATTAGCGTCTGTCTAACCACATGCTGGGACATTCAGGAATGGGCATAGGCATACACAAACTGGATGCATTCACCCTAGCTCTTTGGAGAGAAGGCTTCAGTTCTAGAAGGTTGGAATCTTGGTTCCTGGTGTTCTAGGTAGCTGATGATAAAGACTCTTCACCCTGGACTCCATCTGCCTCCTCCGTGCCTGAGATCAGACCTTCATCAGAGCTGCAGGTTTAGACAGGCCCTGGCTCTGAGGGGGTATAAAATTGGGGAAAGAGCAATACCCTATGGGCTTAGGGGCTGCAGCTATTACAGTCCTTCTGGCAATGAGGTTTCCCATTATGCTGTCTTACATGTCCAGACTCTGCCTGTGACGTCCTTGAGGCCCCAAGGGTCATCTTTGCCTCTGCTGCCCCTGTGCCAATCCCACAAACTTCCCTGTTCACCCACCTGGGTGGAAAACCGCTGCCTCAGTCCAGCTTCCTAGCTCCAGGGCAGGGCCTGGGCCAGAGTTCTGAGACCCAGTTTAAAGAGTTTGCGTCAGTCCTTTGGCTGAGTTCCCCAGCACCCAGGGGGAACACCTTATAAATGATTTGGAAGGAAGACTTGGAGCAGGTCCTCGGAGCTGGGGCCAGCGGAACTGGAGTAGAGGGTCATTTCTGCTCAGGGACTGCCCTGGCCTTCTCCAATCCGTATCCAGTACCCACGTGTCTTATCTTAGGTCCTCACCCTATCTATCTTCTCTCCTAACCTGGGGCCAGGTACACACAGTCAAACAGGAGTTATTTCTGATTTTATTTATAATATAAAAATGTTCAAGTGTCAACAGTCAGGTGTTTGGACATGTCAGGGTTTTCATTTGTTCCTGTTTGGGATTTTTTTTTGTTTGTTTAGACAATTGCCTTTTTGACAGATTAGCATTGGATCCAGTTGTGAGGGCCAGGGAGGGCAGGACTGGAGGATGGAAGTCATAGGTGGGTTGGGGGCTGGGCTGTGAGAAGGACATGGTGTTCTTTTTATTGCTAAAAGGGGAATCGAATACACTGTCGGAGTGGCTCTTCTGGGTCCCAGCGTGACCATGCATTCAATCTAAAGAATCTGAAATGCAAAGGACATGCAGGCGTAAAATAGAAAAGACGACCTGTAAACGAAGGTGCTGCAGAGGACAGGAGGGTATCCTGGAGGCCGCAGGGGAGGAGGAGCCGTGAAGGTTGGGCCCCTGGAAGAGCTACCCCCTCCCTAGGCCTGGGGCTGGTGGGGAGACCGCCTTCTCTGTCCTCTTTCCCTAAGCAGCTGTGAGGAGCGGGGAGGACCCCTCCCTGTACTAGTTGCTGTAGTGGGGGCGGAGCTGCGTCTCCCCCTGGAAGTAACCCGACCCAATTCCAGCGGTACAAGCTTAGGATCCCTGCCCTCTCTGCCCAGACTCCAGATCTGGGCTGGAGAAGAGACAATTCTGCCCTGTATTCATTTTCCTCCTTACTGTGCACTACCCTCCAGGCCATTAGAACCTCGGTCTCTTCTTTCCCTGACTTCTTCTTACCTCCATCGGTTTGGGATCCTACAAAGCGCCCATCCCCACCCTGCACCCCAGACTCTCCAGGAGCCCCAGATTAGCGTACAGCAAAAGGCACCACAATATAGGTTTCTATTAAAGAGTCAAAAAATTGGCCCATCTCTCTTTTTTTTTTGTTTCTTTTTTTTTTTCCGAAGCTGTAAATCAGGATGTTACATATAAATAGTTTCCCTATAAAAACGTCTTTGCCGTTAGCTAGTATTATAAGACAATTTTTGCTAAAATGAAAATAAAACATTTTGTTATACTTTTTTCCTTTTTATAGAAAATAAAAATATTTTTATTTCTTTGTTCGCTCCTATTCACTCTCCAGTCGGTGGTCTCCGCTCTCCTTGGAGGCGTGGGGCGGGCGAGCCGGGGGGGGGAGCCTAGAGGGGCCCCGAGTCCTGCTTGGCCCTCGTAGGTGGCCCCCGGCTGTGTCTGCTGCTGGCACGCGTGCTGTGGCTGTCCAGGGAGTAGTAAGTCCTGCTGTCGGCCGCCGGGCACAGCGGCGGCGAGTCCGAGCGCAGCGCGTCGTGCGCCGCTCGCAGGCCGAGGAACGGCGTGCTCTCGGCCGCCAGCGCCCCGTCCGCGTCGTCCGCGTCGTCGTCCGAGGCCGACACCGAGCCGCAGCCCGAGCCGCTGCTCAACGACAGCGAGTCCCGCGCCGCGCGTGCGCGCTGCGCCGCCAACCCGTTGAGGCGCGAGCGCCGCCAGCGCCGCGGCCCCGCTGACGTCCTGCGGGACGCGCCTCGCGTGCGCGGCCGCGGCGGCGGCGGGGGCGCGCACTCCTGCGTAGTCTCGTACTCGTCGTCCTCTGGGATCCGGAAGGGGCTGGCGGGTAGGCTGCCCAAGCTGCCGCCCAGCGCGCAGGCGCTGCGCCGCGGTCCGGGTCCCACCGCAGGGTAGTAGTAGCTGTCGTAGCTGCGCTGCATGTCCACGCTGGATCCCGGCCCAGGGCCCGGCGGTGCCGGGTGCCGCAGGAGCGGCTGCTGCTCCGCCAGGCGGTAGCTGATGGGCGCGGCAGGTGGCAGCGACACGGCATGCGCAGAGTTGGGAGACGTGATCTCGAAAGTCGGCACCTGCGTGGCCAGCGAGTAGTGGAAGTCCACGGGCGAGAGGCGTGCGGGAGTGGTCAGGGCCGACACGTACCTGCGGGAGAGACAGAAACGTGGGTCGGGAATCTGGGGGCAGGACCAGAGATTCCAACCACAAAGGACCCTGTGAAGGCTGTGGCTCTGACCACATTAAGTTTCCATAATCCTTCCCGGCCTGTTTTCGTCTGTTAAAAATAGGTAACTATAGTGTTTACTCCAGTGTGATGCTGGGCGGTTTCAGAAATGTACTAGGAAAGTACCCTAGCTCAGTGTCTGTCCTTCCATAAACATCCGTAAGGGGTCAATTGCTGTGGGGATGCTCACAGTCTCCGGGGCACGCTGAGCTTGGGGTCTCATCAATTCTGTAAAATCTGTGGGTGAGGACCATACTACACACAGGAAAAAGAGAATTAGACATTTAAATACAAGGACTTAATGACCAAGATGTGGCCTGGTCCATTCATTCTTTCTGAATCAACTCCCTTCTCCCTGTTTCACCAAAATACCACTAGGTGTCTCTCTTTGGAGCCGATGACTGCCAGGTCCATGAAGGCTTGTTTTTGCTAATACCTCCCAGTGTGAATCTTGGGTACCTATCTCTGTGATTTGAATCCAGGTTAGACAGAAACTAGTTAGCCTCATTCCAGGAATCACTAGCCACCACTCAGAGAATCCCTGGATTTGAGCTCACTGCCCTTGCACGGACGGTTTATTCCACAGCTTGGCTTGAGCGAGGGAAATGACTGCTGGTACTGAAGCCAAAAGCTGCCACAGGGAAGTGACTCTGGGTGGGCTCCTCAAGCCAGGGCAGACAAATACCAAGATAAAACGGGTCTCTATCCCCCTAACTTCCTTGAAGAGTTTGCTTTTATTAATATATCCCCAGATACCCACTTTGGCTCTTCACAGTCTCCCTTGTGAGGCTTCAGCCCCCACCATTGCCCACACAGATCACTCACCACCATGCCTTTCTTCCAGACTGCATGGCCAGGTACCTGAGTGCTCCCTGGAACTGTCTTAGCATCCTTTTTACTTCCTCACAGACTCAGTTGACCGCCCCCCCCCTTCCCTTCCCACATGCAGATCTAACTAACTTCTAACTCTGTCTCTCCTGAAGCACACTCTCCAGTCTGGGCCAAGTGTTTTTTTTTTTTTTTCTGGTCATGCCACTACCTTGGGGTCTCTTTCACTCTAGGACGTTCTCAGAGCAAACAAAACAAAACAATCCCTCTTCCAGCCCAACCCAAACCAACCAAACCAACTAATCCTCAGCTCTGCTAAAGACACCCTTCCTATTTCTCCACATAGGCTTTACCTCCCAAACAAGCAGAAGCCAAGTGCCCTTTGTCTATCTCTGTCCCCTGAGCCTGCCTGTTGAGTCCACGGCTCCTCACAGCCCACTCTGTTTCTCTGAAGCATGCTCTTAAGTGTTTCTCTTAGAATAGCTACAGTGATACACCCTGTCTGCAACCCTTTCCTTACCCAAGTCCTTGCCAATGGGCTTCCCACCACCTAGAGCCAGGGTTACCACTGATGACAATAGAGATTGGCCTTTACCAGCTCCATGAGTAGTAGCTATTGTTTCCCCGGTGTACATGGAAGGAACAGATTTTGAGGCACCTGCCCCAGATCACGTAGATAGCCGTGGGGCTGGGCTTGGGGAGGAACATCTGGATGCTTCTTGGAGTAGGTTTCTCTGCCCTGGTGTGGAGTCTGTGCTTAGCACATGTAAAAACTGTTGAAGGTGTCCGTGGTTTGTCTCTCGCTCAGAATAAGAGCAGACAGGCCATCTCTGTTTGCTTGATCAGCCCAGGCCAGGCATAGAGTCGTTTGAGTCAGAAAGAGGTCGAATTTGCTCCTCTGCCTCCTGCAGCCTCCCTTCCTTTCTGTGGTGTGTCTTCCTCTGCTTTTCTCTTACAGACCTAGCTTGCCTAATAACCACTGAAAAGCTGATCAGGATAGTTCCCAGGACTGCTGGTGTGGAGCCAGGGAAGAAGGGAATTTCTTGTGTGTGTGTGTGTGTGTGTGTGTGTGTGTGTGTGTGTGTGTAGGTCAGAGGATAACCTGTGGGAGCTGGCTCTCTTCTTCCTTGTGGGTTCCAGGAATTGAACTTAGACCACCAAGCCTGGTAGGCAAGCTTATTTGCCACTGAGCAATCTTGCCAGCCCCAGGGAAATACAAATTTCCTGCTTCTTACTTTATCGACTTCTCAGGATCTTAGCAATGGCCAGGACACTGGAACCCTTATGCTAATGCTGACAGGCCCTGAGATTATTCTTGGTTTATGTCCTTGGGTCAGTGCCCTGGAAAATGACCTCTTTTTCTATCCTCTAATTTCCTTGGTCTTGGTATCTTTCTGTCTGTTGAGATGTGTTGAGATTCTTTAGGTGACAGTGGGTTCTGGGCTTATGGAACAGTCCCGTCTGTCCCTGATGCTTCATTATGGCTATTAATGTTCCCTGTGTGGTCACTCCAGCCAGGATCTGTTGAGCTAGATGCAATTCTAATCCCAGGAGATCTCTTAGCCTTTGTGGGACCTTGTTTGTGCAACAGAAAAATTGAAATGAGACTGCTGGCAGTGCCTCTGAGGTACCCTAAGGGCGAGCATTCTGGTCAAGATGGGGTTCATTCAAGGGGGAGTAGAAACTGACCTCTCACTGTGTGGGGAGTCCCGCAGGGAATCTATGGAGTCATGGTAGGGTGGCATGGCAGCCCTGTGCCGCTCCTCCTGGCTATAGGCTGCGGCCCTCCGTGCCCTTGCCTCCACACATGCTGGGCTGTTGCATTTGCTGGTGCCCACCGATGACAGCATGACGCCTGACTGTGAATCCGAGGTCAGGCTCTCTGAACGTTCCAGGCTCCACGTGTGGCTCTCGTGTCTGGAAAAACCAGATAGGAGTGAGTTGATAGGTCAGGAAGGGCAGGCTGTCCTAGTGCGGATGTGTGGTCCCATGGCCACCTTGCCCATCTTTATCCCATCTGTGGCTCCCTTAGTTCACTGTCCTCTCTACTCTGCATTGATGAGGGATGCCACAGATAATCAGCCCTGATGATGGCTGGGATCCTGTGGTTGGTGAGTTGCCATGTATAGAAGCTCTTTCCATTTCTCCTGACCCCAAACGTCCCCCAGCTGGGCCATGTTCTTTAGCCATTCCTCGGTATCCCAGCCTCAATGGCCAATATTGCAAGGGCACTGACAATTACATGGAGCTCTCCATGGAAGGAGGGCTCAGTCTGGTTATTTTTGCAGCTGTAGTGTTGAGCTTGTGCAGACAGGTCCCCAGTTCTGGAGAGTCAAGTGGATTGTGATCGGTATGCAAACGTAAGAGAAGATATCAACTAGCTATGGATGGTTGAATGACAAAATACAGGGGTCATCAGGGTTCCATGGGCCCCGGAGCTGCTCACCTGTGACTGGAGGTGGGCGTGGCTGTGGAGCAGTGGTGAGAAGGTGAACAAGAGTGGCTTCCAGAGAACGTGGTCTCAGTTTCCCTCCGGATCACATGGTCTGTGGCTGGCACATTTTTGGAGATGTACTGGGATAGACAGGAAGTTGGGAGGAGTTAGTGATGGAGACCAAATAGGCTTTCCTTCTAGGTAGGGAGGGCAAATGATAAGCCCTGAGCTCTAGGTTAGGGTGACCCGCTGGGTGAGATGTGACTTGGTGTTGGGTCAGTGATGGTAGACAATCAATCCCCCCCAGGTTCTTTCTTATGGAAATGAGCCAGGCCCCTGGAGAGGTGGTGCCTAGTGCACAGGACCAACTACCCATAGGCTTCAGTGGCAGCTCCCCTGGCCCAGCCTTACAGCCAGAGAAGATGTCTGTCCAGCAAGAGCTAAGGGGGACAGGTCTGGGAACACCACTCACATCTGCCATCTGGATCTCCTCAGGATCCAGCCGAGGGTGGCTGGGCCCATTGGCCAAGCTCCGGTTCTGGTGGGCTGGACACATGTTCTGCCGGAGATGGTTATGCATCTGCCTTTGCTGTTTTCTGCACAGGAGAAGGACAGATGAACCTAGCATGGCTCCCCTTAAGTTAGGATGAAATTCCTTGGCTAGCCTTCCAGGAAGGCCGGTCAATGCACCCTATTGCTTTGTATTGTGTGACTCTGGGAAAGTTCTGGAGGCTCATGAAGATATTTCACTTCCTTCATCTGTAGTATAGGACCCTTACCATCCCGAAGACCACTGACCATAAAAAGCCCACAAGTGACTGTCACACTGTGTGGTCACTCTCTCTCTCATTTGTTTAGTTATTGTTTATTGGGTTTTTACTATGTTGTGGACACTGCTTTGGAACAGATGAGGTAAACATGGTCTGTGCTTCATGCAGCCTGGGGGCCAATAGGGGAAGTGGACAGAAAATACAAAAGTAAACAAATAGTCACTTTCAGTGAAGCTTTACAAGGAAGATAAAATAGAATGCTATGATTCTGGAGCCAGGCTCTAGGACTCCTGTTTCCTGACACATAATAAATGCTCAGCAAATTATTTTATTATATACAACTCTAATTATATCACTCCTAAGGCTCGAATCCTTCCCTGGCCTTCAGTATCCCATTTTTCTCCCCAGGCTTGTCTTGCTGCCTCCCTCCACTAGCTTGCTGCTTCCCTGGACAGCTAGCTTCCGATCGTGCAGTGTTCTACCCTGCACTCCGGCCTCCTCATCTGCTTGTATCTTTTCTCCTTAGACCCTAACCTGAATGCCTCTTCCCAAGGAAAGCCCTTCTTCTATCTGGCTGCGGTTAGCTTCAGTGTGTCTCGGCGTCCAGATGTAGAGGAGGCAGGGAGATCTCTGTGGATCTCAGGGCAGTTAGGACTGTACGGTGAGACTGTGCCTCAAAACAAACAGGAACAAAAAGTCCCAAACCAAACTTTCTCTGGGACACTTGCTTGGAGCCTGGTCATGTGCCTGGGTCTGGGGCTAGTACCAGCACCCCGAAGGTTTATTAAAGTGATGAGTGAATGCAGCGGGCTCAGAACTTGTGCCTCTTCCTCAGCTCATGACTCTAGTCTACTTTTGTGGGCTCAGTTCCAACACCCTCCTTACTTCCCAGCCTTTCTGGTTCTGCTTCCGTCTAAGATGAGGTCAGCAGGACCTTAGATCCCATCTGTAGGGCAGTGGGAGTCCAGACCCAGAGCCTCAGTCTCTGAAATGGTAACTGCTGAGGCTCACTTTGGATCTGAACATGTTGCACCACCCCGCTCTACAGTCTTTGTTGACTCCGTACCATCTGCAACCTGGCATCATGGTCTTACGAAGGCACCTGAATGCTGGATGCTGTTAGGTTTTGCTCAGTCTCTCTCAGCCTGGAGTTTTGCTTTGAGTGGTCTAGTCCGCCCTCTCTGGCTCGTCTTTCAGTTTTCCCAGTTACCCAGCTGCTGCCCCAACCTGCCCTGAGATAGCCCAGTCTCTCTTCCTCTGTTGCTCTTTTGCAGTACTTCCGGTGTGGGGTGCACAGTGCTGCTGGGGCACCTGTTTGTCCTGAGGATGCAGCCTTCCCTGCACATCTTCCTTCCCAGCATGGCCCAGGGCCTCTCCATCACCAGCACTCCACCCCCCCCATCTAAATTATGACTGCAGTCAAACCCAGCCCAGTCTTTAGTGCCCTGTTTTTCTCCTGTTAGTCTTGTCTCTTGCTGTAGGAGCTGCAAAGGGGAGCTGGGGGCTCCAGTGAGGCCACTGGAATGTCCTCTGAGGTGCATATTATGCTCATCATCATTAGGACTTGGAGAAAGAGCCTCAATTTCCTCAAGATCCTATGGGAGATAGCAGAGTTGGGTTTGAACCAAGCCTGTCACTTGGTACTGCAGCTGTAGAGTCCCTGAGACTACTGGGGACAGGAAGCTCTAGGCTCTCAGGCTGGGCAGAGTACAGGGAGAAAGTCTGTTCTTACAAAAGCACATTGGAGTTGTCGTGCCCCCACCCCCCAGCCCCGTTTGGCCTGTTGAGTATGTAACACTCACTTGGTCTTGCAGTAGGCGACCACACAGACAATGCCCACGACCAGCAGAGCCACACAGATGCCCGTAATTGTCAGGACCCTCTTCTGGTACAGCTCCTCAGCCTCTGCAGGGGCAGAGCACGAACAGAGCCCATGGAGATGCCCGTCTGTAACCTCCCAAGCTCTGGGCTCCCTCAGCACAGCATCTGTACCTCCTTCTGTCCCTCCCCCTTGCCTGCTCTTAGCCTGACCTTACCTCCCCCCAGGTCCCCCTTACACCAGGTCATCCCCTCCCCAAGTCCCACATCTGCCCAGTGCACATGAGTGGAAAATGCATGGGATGGAGGGGATGAAGTAGGGGTGAAGTTCCGAGGCCACAATAGAGGGGAGGAAACACCTTGACCAGCACCCCTGCCCTGCTCCGTGGTGGCTCAGCAGAGGGTTGGTTGTTCATGGCAATGAACAGGGACCAAGGGCAAAGGCCTTGCTCAGGCACCCCGATTCCCTAAGAAGGGTTGGTGTCAGGATATTAGGTCCAGATTTGGGAAGGGAACGAGGACAAGGAGCAGGGGTACAGACTGGGCCTAGAGAGGGTGTGGAAAGGAAGGCCCTTCTCCATTCCCACGGCCTGGTCAGCGCACTGCCTTGACTCCCCAGACCTTATTGTCCACTGCTGAGATGCCGCCAGTGGCAGCACAATCCCACTTAGCATGTGGGGATGTCCTTGTGCACAAGGAACAGACCCCACCTTTCCTAAAGAGCTGGGTAAGGCTAGGCCCAACTGTTCAGACTACCCTCTGGTATGGTATGGCCTGGTATGGCCATCCTTGCGGCTCTAAAACAGAAAGCCAGGAGGAAGACAGGGAAAAGGCAATAGCCCTGGCTACAGCCAAGGCCACATCTCAGAGATCCCACCCTACTCAGACCTGCTGGCTGTCACGGCTACCTTCCCATGCTCCCAGTTCAGTGATAAGTAGAGGCAGGCCCTTCATGATTGGCAGAGCTCTGAGAAATGTCCCTGATCCCTCAGATTTATGTTACCTCATATGTACACCAGCAACCTCAGAACTATAAACCCTTCAGATACTCACATACCCAAGCTGTGATTGCCGGAGTCACAGACATGCCTTTCACAGACACTCATACACATGAATCTGCACACACAGCTGACCATAGGCTTCAGAGGTGGGCATATGTGCATGCCCAAGTACACTGAGTTACATTCAGGCAGAGTTAACTAATCTCTAGCCTACTGGGCCTTACTCTTCATCAACCAGTTTGTCCCAGTACGCCTCTTCATCACTTCTTGGAGACCATTCTGGTTACAAATAACTTCTACTGGCCAGGATGTGGTGGCACACACATTTAATCCTAGTCCTTGGGAAGTAGAGACAGGTGGGTTTCTGTGAGTTCAAGGCCTTCCTGGTCTACAGAACAAATTCCAGGACAGGCTTCCAAGCTACACAGAGAAATTCTGTCTCAAAAAACAAAACAAAACAAACCAGACAACAACAGCAACAAGCAAAACAGCTCCCACACCAAGTCCTGTGGCATTTGACCCCTTCTTTCCTCCAAGATCTGGCCTCCCTAGAGCTCTGGTGGTGAACTGCTCTTCTCTGAGACGGCCTTTATTCAGTGGCTGCTTTCTCTTAACTTAGGCCAAACGAGCCCAAGTCTCCCAGGGCGTTCCTTCCTTTTTTGGTATTATCTAGATAGACTTGCAGTTGTCTGGGTATACATTCCCTATTTCTATTCCCTGCCCTGATTTTCCCTGATTCCTGGCTCAATACTCATGAGTCATAACCAGCCAAACTACTGGCCTGCTGAGACATAAGTTCCCTGGCTTTCTCCACGCTTATTTGGCCAGATCATTAGTAAGGGTTCTCTTTCTGTCCTTCCCTGGTCCATCAAAAGTCATATCAGCTTTGCTTTCCAGGTGAGTCTGGATCTGACCACAGTGAGCATTTTCACTACTGCCTCTGTAGTCCAGGAGGGGGCCCCCTCAACTAGAGACAGCCACTTTCTGTCAGACCTTCTACTTCCACTTTCAACCCTGACTCATCCCAACACTCCATAGGTACCGGTAATAATGCAGCTCATTCTAGTCCGCTGCTTAGAAACACTCAACGTCTTCTCATTCCCAGTATAAAAACCAAGGGCGTCTTGTATCTTCAAGGCCCCGGATTACCCAGTTTCACATTCTGTTTGGATCTTATCTGTGGCCTGATCTTGCTGTCAGCTACAGCATCTCTGTACACTGAGTACCACAAGCCTGGATGAACCATGTCCTCTGCCTTCAGTACTCTTCCCTGTTGTTGGAGAACTGGCTACCAGATGTACCACGTGGGACAAACTTTTTCTGATCTTTAGCCACAGTAGCTCTACTGCAGGCCAGCCAACCTCTGAGCTCACTTTCTTTTCTTTCTTTCTTTCTTTTTTTTTCCATTATCACTTGTCTTGTCAACACTGTTTCCTGTTTGTTGCTGTCTTCTCTGAATGTAGTTTTAGGAGGGTGGGGTGCTATGTGTGGTAAACTCCAGTGGGTGTTGAGTGGAGGTTTATTGGATAGGTGAGTGAGTGACCCCGCCTCACACCCACCTCCATACTCACCTCCACATGCTGCCACTGTCAACACCAAGCACTCTGGGATTAACAGACATTCCACAGCCTTTCTGTATCCCCGAGTCCTGCCCTGAGACACTGGCTAGCCAGACATTACCATTCTCCCATCCCAACAGAATCTATCCACACATACACACACCTGTGCACTCCAGCCTCCGCTCTCCTCTCCACTCAGTGTAGCCTGAGACCCTGACAGACACTCACATGCATACTTTGAGCTTTTCCTTCTACTGAGAGCAACTGACAGGGCCTTGGTGGATGAGGAGCTAAGACCTCCCAGGGCAGCCATGAAAGTCTTTCCATAATGTTGTCTCTGATGTTCCCCTCACTACCGCAGCACCCCACTACTCTTGAGCTCTGAATTTCTAGTGCACATTGGGGCACTTGAGGCTAGGTTGTAGTCTTCCTGCACTAAGCCAGAGAGCTTAAAATGCTGATCATCAAAGTCTCTTCCAGATAGGTAATCTTCTAGAGACCAAAGGGTACTGTTTGTAGCTTTGTGGGAGGGAGGTAGGGAATCACATGTAAATTCCAGGGGGGGTATAGGAGGAGCAGGGGAGGAGGTAGGTAGATTAGACCCTTGGTGGTCTTGCCCACAGACACGCATACGCACTACATGCCCTGTAGGGACAGATCACAGAGGAGGGAAGGCCTCAAGCAGGTGGGAGAGCCTGGCATACAGACACAGTGCAGAGACAGAAGCAGACGGAAGCTTGTCAGCTTCTAGCCTGGGGTAGAGAATATGAAGCAGTGGAAATGGACTCGGGAAGGAAAGAGGAGATGGAAAAAGTTGCCTCTCTGCACAGCCCCCAAACCAGGCTTCTTCAGTCCTTTGAGTGGCCATGTCTGGTTTGATGACTGACGGGCTGTGCTGCTTGGGAGGGCTAGCCTCTGCAGTTCCTCCCCCGCAGGGAGTGCTAACTGAGCCCCAGGTTGACCTGCAGGGTACTCTGCTCTCAGTATGATTTCCCATCTCTAAATCAATAGTTTATGACACAGCATCTTGCTGAGGCCAGGGAAATGTTCAGAATCACTCCTTTCTATTTGGGAGGAAAGGAAACAATGTTCCACGGTCCCGGTGTAAGAGGCTGTGGAGGGGGGCTGTGCAGATAATGCAGAGTGATAGACAGGTCTCATACCCTTTAATTCAAATCCAAGGTGCTCTGGCAGCGCAGAAGAAAGGAGAATGGGGGGGGGATGAGGAAGAAGGGGAGGGGGGAGATAGAGAGAGAAAGAAAACGTTGGTCAGAACTCTTCAGACACTGGGCGGGCAGCCTGTGAGGTGAAAGCAGGTTAGTATGCCCCCTCCCACCTCCAGAGCTCCTTCCCTGGCCCCTAGTCCCCAAGAGCCCCAAGAAGGCAAGAGAGAGGCCATGTTAGAGCTGGCAGGCAGGGGAGGGCCTTTAGAGGGGAGCAGTGGAGTTAGTATCTGGTGAGAAGGCGCAGGCACAAGTCTGTAGGCACAGTCCCCTTAGGAGCACAGGACCAGTTGGGTGGGGTCCAAGGAGGAGCGTCCAGGTGCCTCCTCTGGGTTCTAGTCCTAACCCTCCAGCATCCTCAGGCCCTCCTGGAGTCACTCTGCCCTACTCCTAGCTCATTCTTGGGGGTCCTTTTTCATCTGTTCAGAAATGCTGTGTCATGTCCCTGTCTTGTACCGTGGGCCTAGCTGGCTTGGCACAGTTCCTGGCAGTCTGGGTGCAGAGCTTTGGTGTCTTAGGGAGAAGACTCCAAAAAGGAAGTCATTGCTCCACCAGACAACCCATATTCCCCGGGCTCCTAGGGCTGGACTGGGGTACCTAAGCCCACCTCACTACTTAGGAGAACTTCCTGGGCTCAGAGCACAGCAAGAGTGAGCTCATCTGTGGAACATACACACTTCTTACACTATGGGCAAATTATGGTGTTGGAAGTGGGCTCCTTACCTGAAAGTGTGAATTTGGGCCTTTGAAAAGGTGGATACTTACAACATTGAGAGGTTAAATACAAAGGCTTTGGTCTAATGGTCCACTCTGGCAGTCACAATCACTATTGTCTGTGACTCTGAGAGATACCCAACCTATCTAGGTTTCAGTCTCTCAGTTTGGCTGGGGGAATTATTCTTTGCCATGGGATCCTGGGAGGTCTGTAAACCTGGCTGTGCTTCAGAACCACTCAGGCCAATGGGAGAAGGTCTGGGTGGGAGCCCAGGAGTCTCGCTGGTGCTTTAAAGGGTTTTCCTTTTCAGGCACGGCCTGTTCTGTTCTACAGATCTGATCTTACTATGTGGATGTGGGTGATCCATGAGTCTGTTCTCTCTAAAGTGCCAGTACACAGACACAGATGTGAGTAGGCCTGGCCAACAGTAGGTTAGGACATGTGTGTGCCAGGGCCCCTGCTCACACCTGCCTGGGCACACTCCCTCCCTGACTTTCCCATCAGTCACCTAGACCTAGTGAGGGTGTGGCACTAGGCTTGACTTCTCATCTGCTGTGGAAGAAAGGTCCCCTGTGCATTATCTGGTCCATTTCTTTGTGCTTTCTGAAAGGGATTCCAGAGGGTTCTGTATTTGAAAAGAGCAGGAGAGTGGGTGGCTCTGAGCTAATGACCAAGAAAGTCCTGATCCTAAGAATCTTGAGGACGATCCTGGGGTTTTGACCAGACTAGTTCCACATCAAGGATGTGCTGACCCCAGCACTTTACACACAAGCTCTCTGTACCTTTGACTCCCTCAAGCTGGGGAGATGTTGAGAGTTTGTTTTCTTTTTAGTTTTGCTCTGACTGCTTGAAGCCCCAAATGAAGCTCAGGGTCCTCTTTGGCTGGATCACAGGGTCACAGGGTGGTTCCCTAACAGTACCTCCTGGAGCCTAGGCTGCTGAGGCACTCAGGAGGATGTTACTGATGTCCAGTCATGCTCACCTGAGGGACAGAAGACCAGCTTCCCCAGATTCTAAGTTCTGATCCTCAGCTCACTTTCAGACAAAGTTGGCAAAGTCTATGGGGCATCTGGTGTCCATGGTGCCAGGATACTTTCTCAAGGTGATGTAGGAAATCAAGAGACAAAGACTGGAAGGGATCATGGGTCTAAACTATGGCTGTCCCTGCTTGGGTTTGTCTGGCTATTCCTGAGATGGTGGCCACCTGGAGAAGCAAGCAAGTATCTCAATGCCCTCTGAGAATGTTCTTCCAGGTCACTTTTCTTGGAACCAAACTGTGACAACAGCAGATATGAGGGGTTAGGGTTAGGGTAAGCTAGTGCTAACTGTCATGATTGGTGAGACAACTGAGAGTCTGGCCAGTTACAAGGTAGACGACATCTTCCTGGGAAGCCTGAGGACAGGTGCTGAGGGATTACAGTTGCAATGTCCTACTTTTTTTTTTTTTTAAACACTCAGCCAGGATGGGGTTGGTACCACTGGGTCTCAGGCCAGGAATGTTCATATTGACAAGTAAACTGAATGCCGGCTTTTCAGCAGAGCCAGGCTTCTTAGGAAATATCCAAATTTGTTTTCTTGGACATAACCAAAGGCAGTCATAAGATGCCTGAATGAGGAGACAGTGATGTATGTGTTGATATGAGCACATGCTCCTCTGTGCGTATGTGTGTCTGTGTGTGCGCGCATGTGTGTGTGCGCGCATGTATGTGAGTGTGTGGTCATACACATGTGGGATACAGATGGGCCAGCTTTCCCTTTCAGAAGGGCAGGGCCTGTAGTGCAAGAAACTTCAAACTGCTGTTGGGGTCAAAGGCTGTTTTTTAGTCTGAAAATCTTGCCTGGTTGGAGGTGGTTTGGGAAGTGGTAGGTAGATGCCTTGCTCAGCAATGCTGGGAGGCATCCTCCAGGGACCTGCCCTCCTCCTCGCCATAGCTGGGAGAGACACTGCGCCCTTCTCTGGTGTGGTGGTTGGCTCTCAGATGAGCGAGCCTCTTACATGCATCACTTCAGCTCATCTTCAGTGCACCCTTCTAGGCATAGAGGCCTCCACCCTCCCTCTGCAGCCGAGAGAACAGGTCCAGGACACTTGAACAAGGCCCAGGGCTAAGGATCTAGGCATCTGGCCCTGCTGGATGGGGCAGCTGAGCATAGGATGATGTCTTTGTACTCATTATACTAGAACATCATAAGGGCCTTCAGGGAACATGCTTGGAAAACAGGAACCTTGCCCATAAAGGCCCCTATATGGTACTGACGCCACAGGCCAGAAGCCTGGGACTGCATTTGCAGCCTCTCTTCTGGAATCCGAGGGCCCTGCCGCCCCTCTCAGAACCTATAGATTAGGCAGGCTTGATCTAACTGGCCAAGGGGCTTTGCAGAGAAGCCCCTGTTCTGGAGGCTCTGCTACTGTCTGATCTAGGGCTGACTGGGACTGCCTGTCCAGAACAGTTTTCCAAGCTGTGGAGGCTCTTAGCCAAAGGCGAGAAGGAACAGGACCCCCACTGCCGCTCTTTCTGGGCGCACCCTTGCCTGTCTGCTCCCTCCATCCTCTTAGATGCCCTAGAGCTCTCCACACAGGTTGGATCTGATTCTGAAATTTTCCCAGAGCTTGAGTTCTAGAGAATTCTTTCAGGCTACAAGTCTTTCTCACACATTCTGCCTTTATCCCTCTTCCATGGCCTGTGACTGGAGGGGTCTGGAGAGAGTACTGCCTTTTATATTATAGACAGAGGTGACTCTTCTGGGGCCCAAATGCTCCTTCTAAGGACAGCAGATTATTTCAGGACTTTGTCTTGGGGTCTGAGGCTTTATTTTTCCACCTTGAGACCCAAACTCCAGAACTCTTTTTCTGATGTGCAACCAACCGGCACCAGGGTTCCACCTGTGATATTTTTATGGAGTTTTCCTTCCCAACACTTGAGTGCCATATGGATTCTCTGGTTCCTTGTTGCTCAAAGGACCTAGATGTCCTCCCTAAAGACGAGCAGGAAGCTAGCCTGCTCTGCAGGATGGGATGGGTGACATGGTTCTTGTTTTGAAGGCCAGCAGACCACAGGGCTCTAAAGCAGGTCTGTGTCTATCCAGGCCAGTTGCTCCATTCTGCCCCACCTGGCGGTGCTTGAAGGAACTGCTCCCAGGTGCTAATGCACACAATCCACTATTCCAGCCAAATTTCACCCAGTGTGGAAGAAGGAAGAGATGGGATGCTGGATAGGTCTTGGGAAGAGTCTGTTAGCATCTGCAGCATGCCTAGCCCTCAGTCTACCTTATCTTGTAACCACGTACATATCTCTGGCATCCATGGAAACCACTGTGCTAGGCTCATTCTCGTTCACTCTGCCTCGGTCCTAGAACCCCAATGCAAACCAGGAGACAGGCCTTTGAGACTTTCCCCGTCTGTCAAACATACCCACAGAAACATGCACACATTCACTGCCTGGCCTGTCAGAAGCCTGATACCAGAGGCAGGAGAGGGCCTCGCAAATGCCTCTTCCTCTATCTGGCAGGCTGCCTGATCTCAGAAGACAGGAGAAGCCTGGACATGGCCCTGCTGCTGCAGGGAACTCAGAATTACTCTAGACGATACAGGTGACTTATGGGGTGGGTGGGGAGACAGGGGTGTCTCTTCTCCCCTGCAGAGCTGCGGGTGAGCACTGAGGACTGAGAGGAGCCCAGGACACCCCTGTTCCCTCCAAGTCTTGGTAAGTAAGGCCCCCATCCCTCCCATATGGGGAGACTGCCAGGCGCCAGGGTAGAGGAGAAATAGAAGTGAGGAACATACTGGAGAAGTTGACCATTGCGAACTGCTGACACCTGTCCCCGGTGTATCCCACAGGACACCTACCAAGAGAAAGAAAACCAGAAAGAGAGAGCCAGGATAGCAAGACACAGGCATTGCAACACCCCGGCATAGGCGTCTGTCTGCCAATGCCAGCTAGGTTCCTCGCCACGGTTACCATTTGTACTGGCCTTGTCGCTCTGCCCCTTACCTGCAGCCCTGAACTTTAAACCCAAGGATTAGGCCAAAAAAATGAAAAACAAAGCAAAACAAAAACAAAACAAAAGAACTAACAAACCAAAGTACAAAAAAGAAAGGAGAAACAAAACATAACAGCCAAAGATCCAAACAACCAACACCCCTGACCCTACGCCCTACATGGGGGACTGCACCCGGAAGCTTTCTAAGGAGCGGGGACTTGTGTTTGTATCTTCAAACATACTTTGCTTAGGATCTGGCATGTACAATCGCAAAGGCAGTTTCTCCAAACATCTCTGTCCGAAGAATCCGTTTGGACATCTGGAGAAGGAAAAGGGGAAAAATCACAGAACAAACTGGCATCATCCACGAGGCTAAGGTTAGAAATCAAAGTGCGCAGTGATGAATGAGAAAACCAGATCGGCACTGGGGTCCTACTGTAGCTGAAGGGGCTGGAGTCGGGCCGGGTGGAGGGCTCTGTCATCTCCTAACAAATGCTCTGATCCATGTGGCTCTGCGGGGCATGGGCAGGTGGGGTGGGGCAGGGAGGAGGATGAGTTAGGGTAGTTGGGTGGGGGAAGGTGGGGGTTATTGGCTAACTGTCCTACTGGTTGGGAGACTTCCCTTCACGCCTGCCTGGTGCCCCAGGAAGCCAGAACTCTGGGTGCCAGGCAGCCAGACTTATGGGTACAAGTTCCTGGTGTCCGTCCTGCAGGCTCTGCTGAAGGATTCTCTCTGGGACTCTATGGAACAGCTCCTAGAAAACTCAGGAAGGATTCTGCTAGGCTGTTGTCACACTGTGTGCTCATGACCAAAGGGACCTAGGAGGTGTTTGATCTGTTCTGTGAAAGGCTCTGTGGGCCAATATGTTTGGGAAGTCCATCCCCCCAGGGCTCCAGGAGAGTGGGAGTCTCCGTTAGCATAGGAAGGATTACCAAAAGGTTTGTAGAAGATAATAACTGAACTCTACAAACTTATTTGACCAAGGAAGTCTTGTTTGTGTATTTGGAGACAGGTCTCCTGCTATAGCTCTGGCTGGTCTGGAACAGAAGGCACTGTTTAGGGGAAGCCCTGCAGGGCATGGTTTGGAGAAGCTGCCTTATAGCAGTAGATGTGGAAAAGGGAAGCTGGAGAGAGGCAGCATTGCCAGTGTCCCAGTCTGCCCTCCAGACACCTGGTGCAGGGGGCGGCTGGAGCAGGCTCACTGGGGACCCTGGAAGCCTGTTCTGTACAGCAGTTGGCAAGCCAGCCTTGGCCTGCCTGCCCTCCCTAGGGACCTGTTCTTCTGCTGTGGCCTGCCTGGGGCCTACCTCTTCTTGCATTCTGCCTTCTTGCCCCCCCCCAGGCACCACCCATCCACCCCTCCTCCCTGACCTTGTCATGCCCGCAAGGGAACTTCCTTCTGTGCTCTGCTTGCCACCTTTCCCTTTAAGCAAGTCCCAGTTTTGTAGATTTCTAGGAGACATGCCCAGTCCTGTACTTTCTCCTGAACCCTAGGAAGGCCAGTTACTTAAGAAGAAACCCACAGACAGGGCTGCATTGACCTTTGTGCACATCTCTCTTCAGAAAACAGCCTCTGTTGCCCTGGTCTGCATTTCCCTAGGAGCTAGGGGAACCCCATCGGCAGTAACCCCTCAGTACCAGGTTACTGTGCAACCTTAGTCAACCTAGACTTCCTTAGGAGGTGAAGGTTCTCTGCCTTAGTCCTCTGCTGTACATAACAAGATGGCCTTTGGGCTTACGGTAGCCACTGGCTATGATAGATAATTATTAAAATCCTGTGGCCTCTAATCTGGAAAAATAGGGAGCAGGAGTGGCTGGTGGACACAATGCTGGAGTTTCTTCGGACCTGTGGTATCTCCCTGGCTTGGGAAAGTATGCAGAGCTGGACATTGTAGTGGTGGAGCATGGGTGCACGTGTGCCTGGCCAGTCGGAGGTCTGGCTGGAAAGCATAACTAATGGGGTGGGCGGCAGCAATGCATGCTAACCCAGTTGAATGGGGGGGGGCTTAGGGGAGAACCTCTGCACTCTCTGATTCCTGACCTTCATCCCTCGTCATTTTAGCCCAGGCTGAGGCTTCCCAGCTGACCTCAGCCAGGCTCAGCTCCTCTTTCTTTGCACTTGAGCCTTTGATGTGGGGGGTGGAGATTAGAAGCTGACAAAGTGACTGTTTTTCAAACAGGAGCACTTTGGGAGTAAAGAATAAAGACCCACAAGTTGCCAAAATGACTCCCAGGTTCTACGAAGTATCAGGCAAGGGCCAGGCTTGACTGTGCACTGTCTGCCATTAGTAGGCTGGCTCCGAGAGCTGGGAAGCCAGTATATGCAAATGTAGAGTGTGTGTGTGTGTGTGTGTGTGTGTGTGTGTGTGTGTGTGTGTGTGAACAGTGGAACAGTGGAACAGTGGAGTGCAGGGGCAGGAAGGGACAAAGGAACTTATTTAGCATCAAGGCTGCTGTCCCATGAGTCTTGGAGACCAGTGACAACTAGAAACACGCCCACCCTGTGTTCCTGTACCATACTCAGCCTGGACTAGTCTGTCTGCTCAGGACTACTGAGTTGCACAATTCCAGGTGGTACCATTGACTGGTCCACAACACAGATGCTCTGTGGTATTTGTGCAGTGTCTGGTGCTAGCCTTGCATCTGTCTGTGAGAGAGGTGCTCCTCCATGCTAGATTAAAAAGAAAAAAAGCTTTGGGGGATTGGGTGAGGAAGGCCTGAAAGCCAGTGCTGTCCTTTGGGGGCACTAGCTCCTTTAGGGGGCTCCCGGATACTCCTGCTTCTCTGTGCAGTCCTGTGTGTGGAGACCAAGCTTCTTTAGAGAGAGTTCTAGATGTGAGCAGGAGCCAGGTGCTTCCCCTTATCAACCTGACAGGAGTCTGCACCTGGTGTGAGTGGCTCCCACTCAGACAGGGATGACCCTGTGAAGTTCAGGGAAATAGAGATGGGTTGGAAGGGGCAGCAGGCCGCAGCCTCCCTAGACCTTCCTACAGTCGTCACCTCTGACTCTGAGGAGGTCTGAACCTGGGGCTGGAGAAGAGCAGGGCAGAGAGGAGAGCCCACGGGCTACATCTGGGGTGGCAGAGAGGTCTGGACCTCTTCTGTCCTTATTCCCCACCCGCCTCCCGGGCCTCAGTTTCTCCTTTTGGTAGCCTGGGGATAATGCCATGTGTGCTGCCCTCACCTGGGAAGGAAGGGTGGAGAATGAGGCTGTGGCCCAGGCTCTGGAGCTCACGAGGGCAGATGGAGGTGGAGTGAGAATGAGCAGGCAGATGGCTGGGATGGGGAGGGAAGCTGGGCTGGGAGATGAGCTGAGGTGGGAGGGAGGCTGGGGTGGAGGATGAGCTGGAGGGGGAGGCAGGGGGAGGCAGGGGGAGGCAGGGGGAGGCATGCCACTGGTATGTGCACAGGGCTGGAGAGAGTTGTTCTGTCATCATCCCCTGAACCAGTCCCCAAGAGTCACGCACCAACCGTGCTCAACAAACACACGAAGAGAAGAGGAGAAAACGGCAAGAGGAAGCGTGGGGGTCCCTGTCCGTCCCGACGGGGGACAGTCACCTCGATTTGGACCCCATTTTCAAGTTCCCTTAAGTTTTCTTTCTTTTTTTTTTTTTTCTTTTTTTAAAACAAAATTCAGTATCAGTGACATTGTCTCTCTTGGCACTGACTTCAGAAGAAGAAGAGGGTTTGCGGGGTGTGCCTGCCTGCTTTCCAACACCCCCGGGGGCTCTGACCCGATACACAGCAACAAGTGTAAGAAAACCGAAGGAAAACTGAGTTTATAGAAACTGGAATGAAACTGACCAGTGTAGTTTCATTATCCAAGCTAAGCGGAAATGCAAAAAAATCAAAATAAAAAGTAAACAAACAGCACAAATGGTAGACGTGAGTCCCATTTCCTAAATTCTTTCCTTTTTTACTCCATCCAGGTGTTATCAGAGACCCCAAGAGGCCTGCCCCCCTTCCCACCCAGTTCCCCACCCACAGAGTGGCCTCTGGGCTCTGCCCGGCCCCCTCCCCCCTGCCCTTCTCCAGCACAGCTCCAAGAACTGCAGGCCCAGCCAGGGATGCCCCTCTCCCTTGCATGTGACAAAGGGGCTCAGGGGAGTGGGTTATGAAGCCTTGACTGGTGCTGACCCGGGGGAGGGGGGGGCGGCAAGGATGGGGGGGCACAGTGGCTATGGGGGCCGACTTTACATTTGAAACGCAGTTGCCCTGGGTGGAAGGAAATGACACTCATGTTCACAAGGGCTCAGGCCCCTCTCCCTAACCCTTACAGATGTAACAGGGCATGTCCCCTGGCTCCTAGGGACACAGTCATGTTAGTGGCTCCCCCGGGGAACCACTGTCTTCTCCTTCCTTTCTTACATTGCGCTCCACCCTGGAACCTGGGGACTACTCTGTCCCTGTCCTGTCTTGGGGTGCAGCCAGGGCTGGGTTCAGTGACAATGCTGGATTCTTTGGAGGGTGAGGGGTCCAAGGGGCTCGGGAAGAGGAGAGGCCTGGTGTGGTAGAGGGGAAGGGGATTCAGGTTTGGGACATCTCTGTGAGGCATGCTAGGATTTTTGTGAGTTTCTATAGGTCTGTTCCAAAGAGCTCAGAGCATTTGCAAAGCTGCGATGTGTCCCTGGGCCTGAGCTGCTATTATGGCTGCCTCTTAGAAGCCAAGGCAGGGCCTTGAACGTCCCTGGAGAACCTTTTATTGCTCTTGGAACTTCCTTGAGGGGTTCAGGAGGAAGGAGAGTGGGAAGGGGGTGGCAGCAGGTGAAGGGTGGGGCCATGGAGGAAGCCAGTGAGGAGGCCAGCTGGGGCCAGAGCCACAGTTCTGTGTGGCAGGGCCACCAAGCTCTCTTGCCCCATGGGAGAGTGGGAGGGGACAGGGACAGTGGGACCCTGCTTGCTGTGGAGGGTTCTGTGAAAGTCCGGCCTCCTCTCCAGGGTCACATTCTTAGGAAGGCCAAGCCAGTGAGGAGTACAAGATCTGGTCTGGGTAGCCAGAGGTGGAGAGCCTGCGTTCTATCAGGAGGCCAAAATCCTCTTCTGAACTAGCAATACTCTGGTGACCTTTGTCCAGATGCCACAAGAACGGGACAGCTTTGGCACCTAGTCTTTGACCCTTGGCACAGGCTGCTTTGAGAAATCCAAGTTCTCAACTAGACCTCCTTCCTATTTCTCCTATTTCTCCACTGTTGGCGCCCCTCTCCATACATGTGTGGGGGGACCACCCAGAAAACCTGCTGGGACTGTAAGAGCCTTTCTGGTGGCCTCATTCACTCTGTTCTGAGGGCTGAAGGATGGCTAGTGGGCTTCTGAGCTTGGAGCTCCTCTGGTACCACCCTCGCCTTCTCCACTGGGTCACTCCCATAGTGCTGTCCTTACTGAAGAGCCCACCTTCCATAGAGAGGGACTGGCCAGCATTGGGCTCTGGGTAAACCCCTATTTCTCTAGACAGCCAGAGTGGGGGCAGCAGGTGCCAAGGGCTCTGCAGCCTGTGTCCTGCCTGATTCTTCCAGGCTTATTTCTACTGAAGAAGATGCGGCCAGCACATGCTCACCCAGGACACAGCTGGAGAGTTGCTTAGAGATGGAGAAAAAAGACAAGACAGGAGAGAGAGAGAGAGAGAGAGAGAGAGAGAGAGAGAGAGAGAGAGAACACCCAGTGCCTTAGATGGGTATCCCCACCTCCCTGCAGGGTGCTAAGAGATGGACATAGGGAGACAGGGTGATAAAAGCCTAGGAACCTGGGTCTGCAAGTGTCCACGCACCCTTAGAACTCCAGAAAGGACTAGAAAGTGGACAAACCGTCCCGTCTGTCCCTTGGGGATCACTTCCATGTAGCTTGAAGCTCAGTTTCCCTAGAGCCCTCCACTTGTACCCCAGCACCTCCCCCGTCCTGTGCCCTGTGCCCATGCCCACCCCTCCCGGGCACTTACTTGCAGGAGAGCTGGTTGATGCCCTCGATGTAGTAGCACACGCCTCCGTTCACACAGTAGGACTTAGCTGTCTCATTGCACTTTCGGGCGTGCCCCGACCATGATGACAGGGTGGTGCTCACTGGAGGTATGAGAGATACGCTCATGAGCCACCGAGACCACGTCTGGGCCCAGGGATCACTTCCTTCAAGGCCTTTCATGGTCACATCTCAAAGCTGGGCGGTCATTAGGATCTGTAGGAACGCCTGGGTAGGGAAGGTCTGGGGGGATCTTTTGATGGGCAACAAGGCAAATGGGAAGCCACAATGGACCATCACCCAGCGTCACTCTGCATTCACGCTCTTGGAAAACCTACAAAAGCTGTGTGTGTGTGTGTGTGTGTGTGTGTTCACTGTTTTGGAGGAGTAGAAGAGAACAGAAGGAGTTTCTCCACTGGAGGAAGGCCTGCACTGTGCTCTGCTCCCCTCTCCCTTCCCTGAGGCTCCACTATGGAACTAGATGCTGATGTGGGAAATGGCTGAAGAGAACCTGTACCCGCTGGCAGTGCTCAGATTCTTATTGTAGACCAGGGGACAGGGAAATGACACCTTTGAGATGCTGTCATTTTCTGAGTCTGGGAAGGGGCCTGTGTGTGTGTGTGTGTGTGTGTGTGTGTGTGTGTGTGTGATGAGTCTGAGAAGGTGTGTGTGTGTGTGTGTGAGAGAGAGAGAGATGAATCTGAGAAGGTGTGTGTGTATGTGTGAGTATGTGTGATGAGTCTGAGAAGGTGTGTGTGTGTGTGTGTGTGTGTGTGTGTGTGTGTGTGAGATGAATCTGAGGTGTGTGTGTTGACTTGGGCTTCCGGTCTCTTCCTTTATTGTCCTCAGGCCTGGGATGTTGTGAAGCCTGCCATGTCTTGTCTCTAGGAGTGCTCAGTGTCTCCTTCATGTCCCCCAGCAGACAGCTCCCTGCTTGTCAGCTGCTGCCTGTGGATGGAGCCTTCAGACCTCTGACAGTCTAGGCTATAAATCATGAACTTCAGGAGGAGATGTAGCTAGGAGAGAGATGGGGGGACAGCTGAGATGTGAAAACCGGGTGGGAGAAAGGCGGGGCTCTCAGGTCACTAGCCCAGGCTACACATCTGACCGATCAGGCTTTCCTGAAACAATGAAAATAATGAATGCTCTGCTCCCTTACCAGGGAACAGTGTTCAGAAAGCTGGCTTTAAGTGAAAAAACTTCTTTGGTGAGGCATGTTCCATACTGGCTTTCTAGAATGTGCTGCTAAAAAGGAGTCCCTGTTCCCCACTTGTGCTCTGGGGCTCTGAGGGTCTCTCACTCCTGCTCAGTGGTGGTCTTCTGACTGAGGTGTCCCACTCCACCTTGGCTATGTCTGGTGGATGCTCCCGTCAGCAGTGGGGAGGAGGTGAGGGAAGGGATGGAGCAGCGAGCACTTGGCACCCTCAGTGTTTAGACATGTAAGGAGACAGATGGAGCGTGGGGGACTGGAGTGTACACACGGCACTGCCTCTGTATATGTCTGAAGAAGCTCACAGATAAAACTCAGCAGGAAGGGCCAGCTCCCGCCTTCCCCTCCACCCCATGCCTGTTGCAGAGTTGGCATCTCAGGCCCCGCCCTCCCCCTGCTGAGGTCTCTTCTAGGGCTCCACCGCAAACCCAGCTGGGACCCACATGCTGGCCAGAGAGAGAAAGCTTTGAACTGGTGTTTGCTCCAATTCTGGGTCACAGAGACCCAGGAAACTAAGAAAAGACAGAGAAGAAAGAAAAGTATGGTGACCATGTCCACAAGTTGTAAAGTCAAACACTGTGATTCTGGAGGTCACACCTCCAAGGAGAAGCTAGCAGAGAGTGGCTGAGTGCCGCTCTAGAGCTGCAGTTGACTATTCCTGCCAGATACCCTGTCCCTTGTGAGAGAACACGTCAGCACCAAGGCTTGACGTGAACAGACGAATGTGGACCACAGCCTGGGGCCTCCCAGGGCCTTGGCTAAGCCAGAGGAATCTTGGCCTGGATCTGCCAGGCCCAGCATGGCTCCTCTGCATCAATGGTGGCACAGACCTCCTGCTGTTGGTCTTCATTGTCCTTCTGTAAAGCTGACTAAGGAGTGGGCACAATGTGGGTGCTGGGGTCCAGGGACCACAGAAGAGAGATGGACCACCATCAGTGGGGCACTGAGTCTGGGTTGCCAATACCATGTCACGGGGCTGACGCCAGGACTCCAGAGAGGCAGAGGGGGAGGAGAGCGGGACAGCTAGTCATCAGCCAGGGAAGAGTGGTCACAGGCCTGCCCACCAACTCTGTCATGGTAAGACCTCCCCAAGCCACTTTAACATAGCTGTCCTGGTAGCTCCCAAGGCAACATGTTCTTATCTCCTTGTCAACGTGCCTGTATTTTGCCGCTGGTCTTTTGTGTTTGGAGAAGCAAAGGTGGCAGGGATTGTAAGTAAGCAGCTGCTCTCTTGCCCTCTGCTGGGATTGCTCACAGCAACCCCAAGTCCAACGACATCCACACTGGCCTCGCCTTATGCCTGTGTCTACCCCAAGGTCTTAAAGGGCATCTTTTATTTTTTCTTTATTTTTTTACTGCCATATACCCTCAAGGACTGACACTTCCTCCACCTCAAGAGGCTCCATCCATGCCTCCTCCTCCCTCCCCGATCCAGGCCACTGTCACATCTTCCTTGGGTGACCTATCTACTTACTGGTCCTCCCGCCTCACCCTTGTCTTCTCTCTGGCTGCCACGATGGTCTTTAGACTATGTAAATAACGTCAGTTTCTTCCATGGTCAAGGCTTTTCAGTTGTTTTCCCTTGTAGTTAGAACAAAGCCCTCCACGCTTCTTTAGGTCTTCCTATCATTTTTATCCTGTTCACTCAACATATTTTGACTCCACTCATTTCAGCTTTTCTAACAAGTCAAGTGCCTTGCTGCCCAGGACCTTTCAAATATGTGTCTCATTGCAGCTTCTCCCAGCTTCTCAAGATGGCCACAACCCCTACATCCTTTATGTCCATAGCGTAAGCTTTTGTTAGTAGTATCTATTCTAAACTGATTAAGAAACCAAACATGTCATCTCCAGTATACTCCACTGGAACCCCAGCTCCTTGGGGCATAGCCACATCTGTCATGTTTTACTAAACCCCACCATCTAGTTAAATGCTTGACGCAGAGTAGGTGCTTATATTTGTTGACAAACTGAGCAAACACATGTCTGACTCCTGAGAGGCAAGTGCCCTCTGCTGCTTCCCTGAGCATAGTCTAGCCTGGGCATTGGTACCTTTTCTCCTCTGGTTAGCAAATAATGCAGAGAGGTTGTTAGGGATGTGAAGTCAAATCTACAGTGAGATACCACTCTAGATATAAATCTCTAAAATGGCTGAATGCCAGATTTGGAAAAATGGCAAGTGGTGGACAGGCTATGGAGGAATCAGAACCCTGGGGCTCACCTGCTGGGAATGTATGGTCATGTTGCTTAGACATTTAGTCTAGGAGTTCTTTCCTTGTTTTTTGAGACAGGGTTTCTCTGTGTACCTGTGGCTGTCCTGGAACTCGCTTTATAGACCAGGCTGACCTCGAACTCACAGACATTGACCTGCCTCTGCCTCCTAAGTGCTGGGATTAAAGGCATGCACCAACACCTCCTGGCCTCTGGGAGTTCTTTAAAAGAAGAAAAATTTGAAATCTACATAGCTACCGCATACTCAAGAAATTCCACTCATGGGTGTATCTTCTGGACTGAAAACCTGTATGCTTACAGACACCTGAACATGAATGTCCGCAGAAACATTATTCATCAGCTCAAATGTGGAAGTGATCCAAGTGAGTCAACAATTCAAACTGTAAAATGGATGAATAAAATGCAGTACATCTACACAGTAGAATATTATTTCACCATAAATGGAATGCACTCATATATGCTACAGCATAGAAGGGCCTTAAGATATGTTAAGGCCACTTATGTATATGGTTATATTTATACAAAATGTCTACTATAAACTAACCCACAGCGTCAGAAGCAAGGGTAGTTAGTAGCTGTGGGACTGGAGGGAGAGGTCAGGAGGGACAGCTAAGACACATGGAGTTTATGAGGTCATGATGAAAATGTTCTGAATTAGTGGGGAATAGTTACATAAGTCGGTGACTATACTGAAAACCACTGAATCATACTTTAAAAGGACAAATTTTATGGTATGCAAATTATATCTAAAAAAAATTAATTAAGACCATGCCCAGAAGAGGAAAACCCAGGAAGCAATTGTCATGGGTGTCTTGGTGCAAGCTGTCCCAGACCTTCAGTGGAAGACAAAGAGGGACAGAGGCTGAGCAGGACACTGAGTCTCTCTGAGGTCCAGGCTCAGCTGCTTTCCTCTTTTTAGCACGGACAAACTTCTGCTCCTCCTTAAGGTCCAAACCCATTGCCTTGAGCCATCCAGCTCCTGCCTTGCTGTGCAAATGGCTCCTTTCCACTTGGCTCAGGTGCCCATCCTTCCCCTACTTTGTTGGAAGAGCCACAAGCTGTCAGGCCTAGGACCTTACCTTCCTTTCATTTGAGGTTCTGGGCTGATAACCAAGGCCGTGCCTTTCCGGAACTCAGAGCCAGGTCATGCTCAATACAGCTGATGTGAGGATACATGTTCATGTGCACATGTCTTCAACCACATACCCCTTGCCCAGAGGTCTCTACCACATAGCTGCAGTCCTGTAACACTCCACGCCAAACCTGCCTGCCCTGTGTGTGCTTAGTATCCTGAGACAGTCCGGAGTTCCCTTTCACTTGGGAGAGTGCTGCTGGCTTCTGGAAGGCAGAAGGGGATTGCACTGTGCAGACTGTTTTGTTCCAGACCAGAGAGGCTGGCAGCTCTCTAGTGAGACCCAGCGCTGTCACTTCTGGAGGGTCTGCTCTGCTCTGAGAAAGAGGACTATGGCTCTGCCCTAATGGAGAGGTAGGTAACCATCCAAAAGTGGAATGATTGATGCCCTATGAAGCCTTACCCCTGTGGCCCTACTCTCCTGGGGCTTGGGTGGGGCCTCATCAACCCACCTTGGGATGAGTCACTGGGGGCAGGCTTAGCTGCCCATGCCCGCCTTCCACCCCCTCCTCAGGGTGTGGTTGCTGCAGGTCTGCTGGGTTTCACTGGTAAACACAGAATCTATGCATCTCCGCTTGGATAAAAGGGCCGTGACCACGTCTCCATATCGAGAATAGTCTTTCCTACTGTGGACTGGACAGGACAGCCAAAGCAAAGAGACATGTAGTGTGTGTGTGAGGATGCATGTGTGTGTGTTGGTGAGCTGCAGATGGCTGCAAACTCAGATCTCAGGAGTTCAGCACCATGTTGCTCAGCCTAAGAGGGGACCACTGAGCTTTAGGAGCAGAAAGGGCATGCAGGCTATGAGACACAGAGCTGGAACCAAGTGCAAACTGCCTCCTCCTGGGTCTCTGTTCCACACCAGGCTGCAGGGACCAGAGACACTGAAGCCTGTGGGCAGCAGGGTTTCCATCTCTGCCTCAGACCCTATGCTCAGTATAAAGGTGCACCGTCTGCCTCTGAAACCCTGTGCAATGGAGAGGACACAGCTACAGTGATGTTCTGCATTGGAACCTTTCCTGATCCTTTTTTTTTTCACATAGTGAGGTGTCCTACAGGGCTATCCATCACCAGGGTGCTAGCCCATCTGCACCCAGATAAGCCTGGCCAAGAAGGTGCCCCATCCACCTGAACACAGTAACAGGGCCACGTGTGCCTGACCTCAGCAGGGTGACCTGCCCCAGGAGGATGCAGAGGTGGGGGCTGGCCAGCTGGAACTCTCTGGAGTAGGTGCCTTTTCTCTCTGCTCCACTTCCTAAATACAGAGATGCTGTTCCATAGTAGGAAAGCAAGAACCCACTCCCAGTTCTTGGAGCCTTTTCAGTCCGGAGCCAGCATGACCTCTGGCCTCCCTAGTTTATGAGCCAATAAATGATTTCCTTAGGGTGGGTTTAAGTTGGATACTTGTCAATTCTAACCCAGAAAAGTCTTTATTAATAAAATGGGAAACTCAAAATTCAAAGTGGATTAGAGGATGTCTGTCCACTACAATAGAGGTGGCAGATGCTAAATCCAGGGGCAGCTCACTTTGGGACAGCTTGAGAGCTGCTGGATCCAGGTACCTGCCTCTGTTACCATTCTCAGGCCAGAACATGGAGGAGAAGACCATAAAGGCCTTGGCCCGCTCTTCTTCTTCTTTCTTAATTTCTTTCTTTTTTTTTTTTTTCAAATTAAAAAATGATATCGAAAGCTTGGCATGGTGGCTTTAATCCCAGCACCCAGGCAGGGGGTCTCTGTGAGTTTAAAAGTAACCTAATGGACTCCCAGGGCTATGTAGAGGGACCCTAATCTTAAAACAAACAAACAACAAAAAAATACTGAAATTCAAGCCTTGTACATGCGAACGCTCCCGCTGAGCTACATTCCTAACCTTAGGCTGGAATTTCTTTAACATAGCATTTACCGGCTACCTATTGTGAGGTAGGCATTGTGCTAGCTCTTGAGGCCAGAGTTGTGAACCGGCTCACGGAGTGCCAAGACCAAGTTTACCAATAACCTTCTCTTCATGGAGCTCTGTCAGTAACAAGTTGTTTGACTTTGGGCAAAATACACACCCTCTCTGAGCCTTTCCCAGAGAAGGGTCCATGAGATCATGCAGACTGAGTCTGGCTCAGTGAATAGTAGATGTGACCAGAGCGCTCTCTGATTACTTCCCTGAGGCTCCTCCTGAGCTGGGCAAAGCACAGAGCAAATCCAGCTGTGGAATGGGGTTTAAGGCTGGAATTCAAGAGATGCCACCGAACCCTGGAGGTCAAGAGATAGCCTAGGATGGGATTTGGACCCAGGGTAACACCACAGGAGGTCAAGAAGGAAGGCTGCCTGAAGTTTGAAAGGATATGGATACGGATTGGTAAAGAGATCAAATTCACCTGGGGATGACATGATTTTGGGGTCAGCACTTGTACTGAGGCTCCATGGGAAGGGTGTGGCTTTAAAAGCCCATTGCTCGGATGTATGTGAGTTGTGGACACAGCCTGAGCCATGGCTTCCCATGAGATAGGGAATGAAAGAGACAGGTATGAGAAAGATCTAGAAAACAGATTGCCCATGATATGAAGACACAGACTCCTGTGACACAGTGGCAGGAGAGCCCAAGAAGCCTGAGGTAACTCCCATGAGCATACGGCAGATAGGATCTGCCCTAACTTGTGGCCTTGGTAACACTGCAGGGTCCCCCTTTCCAGCACCGTGTCTGGGGAGCACTCTAAGGCTATGAGGTAGTAATATAGTCAGGGCAACATATACAGAGTCAGATCTTATGCCAGGGACAGGACTTGGTGAACAGCAAACCCTACATGGTAGGCTCAGTCTGGGGTGCCCAGCTTAGGCAGGAAGAAGGGGTGATTTTCTGGGCGCCAGGGCCTGAGAGAACAAGCTAGCAGAAAAATGTTCTTTATTCTGATGCTGCATCAGATACTGTGAGCCAGCAAGCCGAACAGATCTGATGCCCTCCTTCGTAAGTCTTCAGTGAGGCAGGCCTATTATCCCTAAAAGGAGGAGGCTGCCCACAGGCCCCAGGAACTCAGGCCTCCCAACCTGAGGCCTGGCTCAGGTGCCCAACAATACTGCTGGCAACAGGCAGGCAGCTCACACCCACCTCAGGCTTGTTTCTCCCCCAGCCTTGCTCCTGACAGCCTAGCCTCCAGTAATTGCCTTCTAAAAATATCCTTCCCTACCCCCACCTCTTGATTTCAAAATATTTAGTTTTCAGAGTATTTAAAATGAGAGCTGGCCGCTCTTCCAGGCCCAGATAACAAAACTAAACATTTATGCTTTGACTGCATTTCTCTGAATTGGCTGAGATCTTGGGTTTGATATGCAGCAGGACGGAGGGCAGCTGAGTGCAAGATAGATCATGTGCGGGTCTCCTGAGGGCTGAGGGGCAGCTGATCCACTCTGCCATCCCCCATCCCCTTTCTCGAGGGTCACCTACCGCTGTTAACATGGAGCCGGCCCCTCACGGTGTCCTTCCCAAGGATGTTCTCAGCCTCGCAGACATACTCCCCAGCATCCTCCATCTTTACTTTGTTGAACTGTAGTCGTGAGTTCTTTCTAGTTTGGGAGAGGAAAGAAGAGAGAGGTGTGAGCTCATCTGTGCTCACTGCACACAGCCACAATGGCTGTGGAGGTTGGGTGAGAAGAAGATCCTTCAGGCCAGCTTTTTTTCTGGGGTACAGGTGGGGTGGTACACTGAACCCTGGAGCTGGGGTGGGGAGGGGAGCCTTGAACCCCCAGGACAGCACTGGGCTCATCAGCCACAGCACACATGTTCTAAATCTCTGAATTCTCACATCTCTTTTCTTGGGGCTGGGTTTCTTGGTATCATTTTTCTTGGGGAAGAATGCTAGGCCCCTTAGAAAGTCACATGACCACGTCTTTCATTCCCAGCTGCCTTTGCCATCCATAGAAGTAGCAGATTGTCACTGTTCAATGTTACGATTTGAATGTGTTTCCCAAAGTCTGCTGGTCCTCACTGCAATGATGCTAACAGGTCATGAGGATGCATATATCGAGAAAGCCGGCATACCCTTAATCCCAGAGTTCCCAGCCTCCACAGCTGTGAGCCAAAAACATCCTTACTGTTTGCAAGAGAACACATCTGGATACTCTGTTAGAGCAGCAGCATGGGGTTTGACTCCTGGGTACTGGGACCAGTACCTGTTTGGTACCTTTAGTGGCTACTGTACTAGTCCAGGGTACCAGTTCATGTCTGTGGCTCTCTCCTACCCTCCACTCAGCCTTGAAAGGCCCTCTGTAGCCTCCCAAGAGGCTTTTGTTTAGCTCCTAGCTCAGAATGTGTAGCAAGCACTTCCCATATGCTGGGAACCATGCACTTCAGGGTCTGGAGCCTCAGGGCCAACTAGGGTATCTTCTTCTTACATATGGGCAGACAGTCTTAGAGGGCTCTCTGGTTGCTGGCAGACACTCAGCCGGGCAAGGCAGAGTGGATCAGGAGCTGAGGTTAGTGAGGACACCGGCTTCTAGGACTGCCCTTCTTTAGCCTCTCACTTGAGAGGTCTGAGGCCTGGTCCTAGCAGCTGGCTTTGTTTTTTCTGACACCCTGACCCAACTTTGCTTTCTCCTAAGGCTTCCCTGGGGTGTCTTGGTTCTGCAAGGCTCTGTTCACAGCTCCCAACCCTTCCTGCATCTCATGCTCTCTGGGGTTCATAAAGTGCTCTGGATAAGGTCAGCGACCCTAGAAAGGACACTGAGTCTTTGCATGTTGTGACCTCCTCCTCTCTTTAGTGATGGATCAAAAAACAAGATTCCTTCCATATGCATAGTTGGCTGGAGTATGGGTGGGGTATAGCCAACCTGTCATCCCCTGCCTAAGTCCCAAGGGTGCAAAAGAGAGCCTTGGCACACTGCTGGGGTAAAGATGGGCATAGGATACGGGATAAGGGGAAGGGATGGGGCAGAGCTGAGCAGAAAGCACCTCCCTCTTGGCTTCACCTCTCTGCTTTTAGAAACTGGTCTCTTCTCATCTTTCTCCCAGATTCTCATGAGGTTGCTACAGATTGATGGCCCTTACTGCTGCAGTGGCAATGGCCTCACCACTGTGGGGACAGTGCTCGACTATATGCCCTACCACTCCTGGTTCATGCTGGTCTTTCTCCCCTCCTCTAGCCCCAGAGGCCCCTCCCACTAAGCAAGCACCGATTTCCGTCTCCACCCTGTTAGATGCCACAGAGTCCCAGTTCCCTGGGGGGAAGCTCTCCTCACTTTCTTAATGCTGGATAGGCGGGGAGGGGTCAGCCGAGGGCCCAGAGCCAGCAAGACCCTCACGGTCACCCACAGGCACACTCAAAAGACCTTTCCTCATATGATGTCCTAGTGCCTGACATTTGAGACAAAGTTGTAAACAAAATGCCAGGCTGCCTTCCTGGGAGGTTCTGGTTTAGAGTAGAAATAGGAGAGAAACATTGAACATTGTGTTAAGTGTATATGGGGTTAGGGTTAGGTAAGTGAATCCCTGAGCTTTTCTTTCATTTTAGGCTCCTGTAGGAGGAAATGGTGCAGAAAATGCTGCTGCTGATCAACCAGCTAATCCCGCAGGTGAGAATGCAGTGCTGGGCGAGAACCCTGATGCCCAGGATGGTCAAGCAGAGGAGGAGGAGGAAGACAATGAGGAGGAAGATGATGCCGGTGTGGAAGATGCTGCTGATGCCAACAAGGTAGTAGCTGCTTTGAGCCCTTGACCACTTTAAAGAACAACCAGTCATTCTTAGCTTGCACTGAAGACAGTAGTGTTTTCATGTTTTATGATGTCTCAAAGTATCAGGACCAGGCAGGACATAAGGAGCATACATACAGACTAGGAGGAAAGACTCCCATCCAAGGGTGCCTGAGACCAGGATTAAGGGCTTGGCCCCTCATGTGGATTAAAAGATGGTGACAACGAATCTGAGATGTGGCAGTTATAAACAACTTGGTTCACTGAGGCCCCGGAGGGCTCAGAAAAATGGGATCCAGACCTACAGCTCCAGGCCCCGAGGGCTCTCAGGCCTTGAAGTTGCTGGGACTTTCCTCATTCTTAGGTCCATCTGGAGTCCCTAGGATTCAGGGTTCTCTCCTTGCCCTCCTGGAAGGCAGGCAGGGTGCACGCTCATGCCACCTTATCAATGTGTTGAGCCAGGTCTGCCCCTGCAAAGGGTACTGTCCCACCCTTCCTAGCCGGTTCTCTGCCGGAAGAGACAGGATCTGGGCAGCCCCACACTCTTCTCAGTGCCTGCCTCCCCTGCCTGCCTGAGGGGCCTGTCTCAGCCTGCCCCTCATAAATAAGGGAACATGCGGTTCTGCAGAGGTGGGGGGAGGCTGTGCCCTGGGCTTAGGGGGCAAGTGTTCTGGCTCAGGAAGGCCTGGATGACAGTGCAATTTGGCGGGCATAGAGACAGTCAGCCTGTCGGGAAGGCAGTCTCTGCCAGCAAACAGATGCCAACATTGAATGGCCTGGGCAGGTAGAGGGTGAGGAACTCGGGGAAGGACAGACAAGGGTTCACCAGAAAGAAGGCTGCTCGCTCTGCCCTGGATCTGGCTCCTGTGCCCTGACGTGTGTGTGCTCAGGGAGAGTGTGGTATAGAGAGGTAGCAGTTCTCTCAGAGTCACATTGAGAGGACTTTGGTCACAGATAATGAGAAGTTTCCTGTCACAACCCACTCCTTCACAGCTCCCAGTTTTCTAGGAGCCCAGGGACAGGACAGGTGGGCAAGGGACACTTCAGAAGGCAGCACATGGGGAGGGGGCCATGTCAGGTTCAGACTTAAGGGTCTACCACCTGGGGAAAGGCCTGAGTAGGCCTTGTCTCTAGATTAGGTCACTCATGTGTCAGATGAATCTGATGGGGCCCCTGCTCAGCCTCTTGAGAGATGACCTCACATTGCAAGAGAAGAGGCCATCCCCGGGAGATTATTATCAGCCTAGCACCGAATATAATAGTTCTTTGCTTTCTGGCTTCTGAGGGAGCAGGGGGACAAGATGGAGGTGCTCCTGTGAAGAAGAGGGATGGATTTCTCAGTGGTGAGGTGAAGTTATGTCTAAAGTGCCATCAGAGGACACAGGAGTTGACTGGAGGGCTTGGGTAGATATTCCTGAGTCACAGCATTTATGGAGGGCTTTGGCAGGGACAGCAGGGCCAATTTTTTGAACCCAGGCCCACCTCTAGGCTTGTGAAAGGAGAGACCAGGGGTACTTCTGTTCCTAGTAGGGACAGATCGTCAGGGTGGTGTGATGTTTAGGTCAGCAAGAATTGGGAGGACCCCGAGGATGGCAAATAAGGATAGGGTAATTTCGTGGAGGTCTGGATTGGAAAGCATTGTCTGTTTCAGGTACTTGCAGGGGGCGGAGAACCAGAATCATAGGCAAAACAGATGTAAGAGGATCTATTTTTTCGCTGAAAAATGGGCAGAGGCTATTATTGTTATTATTATTATTATTCCAGATTCTATGCTGGAAATTGTCCCAGAGTCTCATGAAGGCAGGGGCCACAGCTGTCTTGTTCACCAGTGTATCCTGAACCTCTAGAAGAGTGCCTGATACACAGCCAATACCCTACACCCACAGTTTAGCTGCCCCAATTAGCTCACACAGGGGATCCCAGCCCAGGAGGTAACTGAGTTTGGCAGGAGAGGGTAAGGAACTAGAAGGTCATTTAGGGCAGGAGGTCGCATCCACCTGCAGAGGTGGCAAGGAGCAGGTGTTGGGGGTGGCCAGGGGCACCCAGCAGAGAGCATGATAAGGAAGCGTATGGTTAGTGAGTGTGGTGAGGAGGGGCTGGATGAGAGCATTCTGAGTCAGAGACTCCTCAGGAGTCGTGTTTGGGATCCGCTGGCAGAGCAATGTGAAACTGCCACCATGCCTGGAGCTAGAGGCCTGGGGTCTCTCAGAGGTGTGAGGCCATAAGAGGGTAGGGAGGGAGAACGTAGTGAAGCCTAAGAGGTGGGATCTGAGGAGAGGCCTCACTCACAGGAGAGCCACCTGAGAGGCTACAGTGTCACTGTGCCAAGCACTGCTGGAGGCCTAGGCTTGGGAGCCGGGAAATCGAGGGCTGGAGGGGCTGGGGATGTGCTGACCAGGCTGCCTGAGGTAAGGCAGTGAGGAGAGGCATGGAAGGCATAAAGCAGGGGCCTCAGGCGACTCTCACATGCTGGGAGGAACAGGAGAGGAGAAGAAACAGCTGGAAGAGGGGAGGACCCAGTAGCCAGAGGTAGTGGCTTGGAAGAGGGGTGGACAGGATGGAGTCTGCTGGGGGAAGAGAGACAGGGGAGGGAGAATTAAGTTACCGAAGAAAGGCACAACTGGTGGTGTCTCACTGACTCTGTGTGTGTGTGTGTGTGTGTGTGAGTGTATGAGTGTGTGTGTGAATGTGGTGTGATTGTGTGTGAGTGTATGAGTGTGTGTGTGAGTATATGAGTGTGTGTGAATGTGGTGTGAGTGTATGAGTGTGTGTGTGATTGTGGTGTGAGTGTATGAGTGTGTGTGTGAATGTGGTGTGATTGTGTGTGTGAGTGTATGAGTGAGTGTGTGATTGTGGTGTGACTGTATGAGTGTGTGTGTGAATGTGGTGTGATTGTGTGTGTGAGTGTATGAGTGAGTGTGTGATTGTGGTGTGACTGTATGAGTGTGTGTGTGAATGTGGTGTGA